>BHDV01049673.1:51010-64144 GCA_005406045.1 Adoxophyes honmai | reverse complement strand
TTCTACCCGCATTTTGCCGAAAAGGCGTCGACTGGTTTGGTGAGACCCTAAAAAGTGCGTCACGGATAGTTTTTTTATTTTTAGTATTCATGCGCCATAGTTAATAGTTAATCTGACATTTGCGATACAGACATTCTGTCTAGTGCTAGGACCATTGGTTTATTTCATGTTATTTCTTATTACTCAATCGTATGTTACCTGTAATATTTGTTAATTATAGTAACAAATAACTTAGTTACTTAAAAAAAGTAAACAAGTAAAATTTGGAACATGAGAGTACCGTGAGAGCCTCGAAAAAAAAAATAACTCAATAGGGTAATCTGTACGTCTAGTGTTCATTTCCATGGTGCAGTCGTTAACGAATTCGTTTGCGAGTTATCGCAAAATTGTATGGAAAGCGAGACAGCGCCGCCAGCGGAACGTTTGCACAACTGCCACGGTCGACAAGTCTCCATACATTCCGCGACAACTCGCAAACGAATTTGTTAAGGACTGCACCATCGAAATGAACACACTAGACGCTCTGGCTGAGCGGCTGGCCTAACGTGAAACATGTCGAGTCAACTCGATTAAAGATCGAAGTAAGTGCCTATTTAATACACGTTTCGGTCATGAAAACTATGATCAAAGCCTCCTTTTACATTTTACTGGCATCAATAATTTACTATTACAGTAGCCCACATCAAAATAAGAGCAGTAGGTTACCGCACCAAGAAAGTACAAGCTGCATAGGGTAAACGAAGCCATTACGGCCCGCCACAACCGCCGCGGCTGCGTGTCAGGTAAATGTGCCATTATGAGTCATGATACGAATATTACCAATCATAATAGCGGGACACATTGTCACCCCGCTGGCCAGAAAAATCGAAACAATAAGATAACTTACATCACATCAATGGGGACTACTGTATCAAACGACGATTTTTAACTTAATGTGCTTCACTATTTTTAAAGAAGGCTTTTTATCATTGTGGTCACATTCTCATCGATCTATAGTATCGTACTATGATTTCATTTACTTAACTACCAATAAGATAATAGGAACCATCCATAAATTACGTTATACGAATTCCGTGATGAACAGCTTTGTCTAATTTGTGAGCCTAACCCCTCACTAGTGTGACGTCACATATTTTGCAATTTTGCATTTAGAAATTATTGAATTTAACGTGTGACCTAATTCATGGATGGTAGCATACTTATAATATGTATAAAACCGTCAATACTCACTTGCAGACATCTTGACTGGCTTCCAGGGTACTTCTAATCAATCAATTTACTTTTAAATCGACATTAGCGTCCCCCTTTTGTACTGCTCAATTCCTCAATCTTTGTACTAGTTAAAAATCGATTCATTAATCTAAATTGCTTCGTTAAAAGTGTTATGGCGACTAGATTCGTTATATTAAATTAAGTACAATAAATAGGTGCGTCAATCATGTAGCCAGGGACTCATGAATATGCGCATGGTTTGGGTGGTCGGTGGTCACATAGTGCGCGTGCGCTGCTCGCCCGGCGCTGCCTGGCGCGGGGCCGTATTGGTCCTGGAAAGAAGAGAAAGAAAGAGTTAATAATGATTAAACATAGGAACCATGTAGTTGACACACATTGAGGATATAACCTATAGAGTACTAATGTCATCTTGGTTGTTCGGAAATTATTCCGCAAAACAATTGAAGACCTCGCTGTGCTCTTATTGGCCGGCCCAAGATCGCGCGCCACACTAGAGTTGGGCAAGTTTACAAATGTATCGATAATATCGATATCGATAATAGTAATTTTTTACTAATTGCCCTGGAAAGCAATTTTTAAAACAAGCTCACCTCTCTGTCTTCGCACTCATCGTTCAATATTAATATCGCTCTTGTACAATTATAAATGAAATGTAAACCACTTTTAAAATAAAAGATTATAAAATTCACCAACAAATTTAATTCCTTACCAATGCAGTCATCTTTTGGTTTATTGAAAAAAAAAAATGCTAATCTGGACCGAGATAATAAAATAAAACTGTCAAAAAATTAAAAAATACGAAATTTTTTATCAAGGTTACCTACTGTAAACAGTGAACTGTTTCGTTAAATTAATCTAAAATAAACCTACTTTCAATCACAGCGGATTACAGCTAATTTAATTTAAGTGAATACAATCAAAACTTTACAAAAATGATTGTTATTGAAAAATACAAAAAAGCCGTTTTTTTCTAAATAAAACCCGCGGGGACACTGGACTGTAATTGTTAGCAGTGGAAGACTTCGGCCCCTCAACACGAACCTCGAAAATTGATTTGATTGATTGATTGGCCCAAAATGATGCTAAAAGTGGCTGCGAAGCATGAAATAGTCATAGTCATGGATATGTCTATTTCACGTTTCGTGTGTTTTGCCTACCCCATTTGGGAACAAAGGCGTGATTTTATGTTATGTTAACATTTATTTAATTCGGCACCGTAAAATACGAAATACTTATAAATATCGATACATCATTTGATTATTAACAGCGCAACTCTAGTTACACTGTGTATTGACAGAATGAGATGAAGTACTGGGATGACACCTAGGTGAAAGTGAGATGCATAATTATGTGTCATTTTGAATGACCAGTTAACTTGAGCTGCACTAAAATGAATATAAATTGAAAAATGCATGTTTACTGTTAATTACCGGTTAAATGTAACACCGTTTGTTTTCAAATTTGAATTTTTGCCGTTTTTACCACACCAACGAATGGAACAGTACGTCATTACGCAAGTATATTAATTTACATCTAGAAATATGAGGAGTTGCACGCAGATCTGTTGTTGGCTCCATACAGTTTCTGTGACAGTGACACTACACGTTAGTATATTGAAATAAACAAACATTTGCGGACCGGGGTTGCGAACATTGTTTCTCTATAGGTTCTATCCTCTATGTTGACACAGTACAAATAAAATAATATTGACATAGTTTCCAAGAAACGCTCGATTGTCGATTGTCCTGAGAAGGACTGTTTATATTGGCTCTGTGAATCACGAACATTTTGACAGTTGATGATGTTTGTGGAAGAAGTTTAACTACTGGACGATAGGTGGCGCTAGGGTCGTTACAAACTTATACAGGCCTAATAGAATAGTGCTACAGTTGCAAATTGCTGTTATTAATAACACCTCTCCATTTCTTTTCTAGACGTCGTAAGAGGCGATTAAAGATACAAAGATGCATGTGCTAAAAGTGACAGACTAGGGTAAAGTCACCAGTAATGGACAAAGAACCAGTAATGGACAATGACTCTTATTTACTACCCACTAAGGCAAATTCATTTGTTTTACAACAATCAATTCACAACTCTATGGTCTTTAAATTATGAATGAAGTGTCCATCACTGGTGCCGTTACCCTAGCAACCTGTCACTATTTTATCTATGTAGAGTTTCATTTGTTCTACGTACCCCATTTAGGAATACAGGCGTATGTATAACATAAATACTACTTAATAAATATGCCTACATAAAGTATTGAATAAATTATACTATTTATCCTATTGTAATTAAGTACCCATAGGCCTCCAAATTTCCATAACCACGTGTAAAAAGTGTGTCAAAACGCTCATTGTATTTAAATAAACTGCCAAATACATATTTTGTCACTAGACCATCGACCCTACACTTTCACTGGTACTGAAATCGATTTTTTCCACTGTCGCCTCACGGGTGTTTCACGGATGTTTCACGGTCGTTCCACAAGAAGGGAGCAAGGTACAGCCATGGAATAGCGATGGAAGGGAAAGCTGCGTGTATGATTGTCAAGTTGTCTTTCTTTTCGCATTTTCCAATAAACTTCACGTGCGCCCAAATGACGTAGGTATATGAAACGCTACTAAGTCAAAAATCTTGTACATTTCAAGTTTAGTAAGTATCTAGTGTATTTTCTAGATTTTAAATTAAAAGGTGCAATAGTGTTCAGGTTAGCCGCCTATCACCATAATTTATTTCCTTATTTTCCTTGACCTCTTACAACATCCTCGGAAGAAATGATACATTGATTTGTCACGGTTATGATTATGTAATGTTTTGTATGCTGATTCCCATTTAGGAATACAGGCTCAGGCGTGATGTATGTACATATGTAATTTAGATCTTTTAGTAGCAATAACCCCACTTATCTTCTCCCTTAATTTCTGTTCTGTGATCCATTTTTTTTATTCAATAAGTGTATTACATCATCAAACTAGATCGAATCACACTAATTTCGCACCTAAACACCATGACGATCGATTGCCCAGCACCCATTATCTACATCACTGGTGATGGATCACCAACTTTCACCATAGGAAGTGATAGGCTGTCACTTAGTGGAATTTAGTTCTAAATCATTGTTCTGTGGTGACAGTTGCCTTGATATCGTCGGTAATCGTGATCTTTTTAAGTCACTTGCTATGTATGTATGATTTTTGTGTGTTATGCAAACCCTTAAAGTCCCCGGCATCAATCTTGGCAAGGTTTTCAGCAGTGGGGGTAAGTCTAAGTTCACGGTTCGCTTTACCACGGATCACTTTAAATAATAATTAATATAAGTATAGTAGATTAGTAGTATTGTAGTAGGTAGTAGTGTGTGGTGTCGGGTGTTAAACACCACTCAGATTCTTCTGTGGATGTCGTAAGACGCCACTATGGCGGTAAAGGTATATTTTAGGCGACAGGCTAGCAACCTGTCACTATTATACTGCCAGCTCTAAACCTAAAAAAATATGGTAGAAGTGGCCACAAAAGCTGAAATAGTCGTCGTACATAGTAGTTTTGTCTACGTAACGTTTCTTGTGCTCTGCCTACCCCATTTGGGAATACAGGCGTGGTGTATGTATGTATGTATGTCAATAGTGCCGAGCATCAAAACAAAACGCACATTTTCAACACTACAATGTCGTTCCAAAGACAGATCGACAGGTGATTCTCTAAAGAAATACTCGTACCAGTAGAGATGCGCCTAGCATTCGGTCATTACTGTAGACGAGTATTCGGACTACTCCGAATGCTATCATTAAATACTCGGTACCGTAATCGCTTGGTTTATTAAAGTTAGGAATTTAATTTAATTTTAGGTTTCTTAACATAATGTTTTAGATGAAAGAAATATAGTGTTCTTAGTGAAATAAAACGGAGACATTCAACGTTTTTATTTCGAGATTATGTCGACATGTTTCGGGCCGACAGATCATCGGGAGCAATGCGCCACGGCACCACTTTTTTGTGAGTCTCACGGTGATTTTAAGTTTCAGGTTTAATGCTAGCAACTGGTTGCCAGATTGTCGCCTAAAGTAATTCAAAACTTGTAGTTATAAACCCTACATAAAATGAAAATACCACCCGCGGTTTGCTAATACTGTTGATTAGCGCTACAGCATGTAGTTGCAATTGCGTAGCAAAACTCCCCCTAACAGGAACTGCGAAAACTCTACCGAATTACTCGGTTATAAACTTACACCGAATACTCGGTATTCGGTTACGCGGTAAATCTCGTCCCATCACTAAAAACCGGTTTCTTTTATCCCGCTGTCCACTTGCTACCGCGTCCCTCTTCCGGCACCCGATGCTTCTTTTTTTCAGTAAATCGATCTTTTCCCGGAATACTCAGGGAACTCGAAATAGAGTTACACTTTACGATTTGCCGGTTCCTCCTTTGACACTTGATAGATGAGGTACTAATCTTACTAATGGGCCTACTCGTTTAATAAAAATAGATGTTATACGCGGGGATTACGAAAATAATAGTGTAGTGAGTAAATCAATTAGTTAACAGTACGTCTAGTGTGTTTAAAACGATCAAGCCGTCGATAACGATTTCGTCTGTGAATTAACGCGGATGCATGATCGTTTTGAACAGACTAGACGTACATTTGTACAGAGTTGCTTTCGAAAAGTCGCTTTACGTTACTACAGTCACTAACGAACAGATTTCGAATTTCGACAGAAATCGCACCGTGAGTCACATACATACATACATACATATTCTCACGCCTGTATTCCCATGAGGGGTAGGCAGAGCACATGGATTCAAAAATCCAGTGCCACGTCTAGCAAATTCAGGGTAACCAGATGGTTAAACGTGATATTGCGGTGACAGGTTGCTAGCCCATCGCCCACAATACACTAACCCTTTCCCAGAGTCGACTCTTACGACACCCACGGGAAGAAAGGGGGAGGTGCTATTCTAACCCGGCACCACACGGGATACAGTCACATAAACTTTGACTATACTCGCTAACGTTTACTCGATCATTCGTGTAGTTTTTGATAAGTGACGGACTGACGTGCCTAACTAAGGCGGCGAGTTAAGATCGTTTGACAAAAGTAGAAGGGGTATGTGCAGTAATGAAGTTTTAGGTCTCTTTGGTATCCGAGGAGCGAGGGGGGCGGACGGCGACACGTTAGTGGTATATCTGTCGCACTTCACCTCCCCGCGTTGTCACTATGCTTCGATTACCCCCACTAATTTCGCCGAGTGATCTCAAACCACCGCGCGACGTATAGTCTACCAAATGACCTGCATCGGATCGCAAGAAACATTTATTTGTATCAACATTTTGATTACACCATGTATTTATATCAGGAAATCGCTAAGAAGTACCACCATAAATCTCTAATCAAACTCAAAAGACACTAAACCTACAGCGAAGCCATTCTACATCACACTGCAGATGAATTCGCAAGAGCAACGTAACGACAGATTGTGGCGGAAACTATAGTCGTAAAGTTTACTGCTTCCTTAGGTGCAGCGTAGACGGCACACTTTTTGTGCGATCGAGTCTGCGGCGCGCAAAAAGTCTGCGTGGATTGTATGCATTGTGCGCCGGACTTTTTGCGCGTCGTGTGCTTTACTGCATATTGCATAGGTTCTATTTTGACAGACTAAAAAGTCCGTCGCGGATAGTCTGTCGTCTGCGCAGGGCCTTAAGAAGCAATTACATTGAGTTGTTAAACGTATGCTACATGCGGAGGCCGCAAAAGTGTAAAGAACATGGTAGTCGACGCATTCGGCGAGCGGCAGCTGTCACAGCCTGACTATAGTAGAGACTTTTAGGTACTTCAAAAAAGGTAAACAAACGGGAGCTGTCAAAAGTCAACCCGACAAAGTCAAAAAACACGTAAGGTATGTGTTGCTACATTAAATACGACACATTCACGAAAGAAAATAGCGGAGTGGCTGAGAAGTATGTCGTACGAGGAAACTGAAAACTTGCTTTTGACAGTAGTGTAACTAATTTTATTTTTTATTTGTGAAACACGAAGAATGTTTTAATTTTAATTAAGATAGAATTTATGTATTAAGCACACAGTTAATTTGCCTAAGATACAGGCTACTTCATTTAGTATCCTAGTTTAGGCAATTAAATTAAATAAATATCAGCACTTTATAGCATTATGTTAGCGTACCATATATGACTATGTTGTATTATATCGAGGCTTTAGTTAGTGTATTGGATAATTGTATTACTAACACGTTGACATAAGTACAGCGCTTACTAACTACTTTATTGTAAATCAATTATTTAAATAAACAATTTTGAATTTTTGAATTTTTGAATTAAAATAGTCTTTAAGTTAAATTAAATGTATTTACAGCAGATCTTTATGAATATATCTGAATGTATGCTGAAGTTGAAAAATTGATTTTTACCAGTATTGAAATATTAAATCTAAAAAATAAATATATAATATATAATTCTATTTTAGTCGCATTACAAGGTAATGTTCGTTGACCGACGTAGTTTGGAGCAAGTGCAGTGATCGCATTATTAGGTAAACGACTCAGTGCAAAATAACAATTTTGTCACAATTTACAACTTTTATTTGTCAACGATTGAGATACAGAGGAAATAAAAATCAATAATCGACACCGACAAAAAATAGGTAACAATAAACATGCTACTGAAGAAAAGAAAATAATAATCTCTTTAGTCGCTTTTACGATACCTATCCATGAAATAAAAGGAGAGATTATTAGTACTATATTGAAAATACAATACAATTTTTTAACCCTTTTATTTTTATAAATGTAGTGTAATTTTTTTTTTAGTTTTCTAAATACAAATTGGTTACGTTTGTGATCAGCCTCTCAGTAAACTACTGAATCAAAATCCTTACTTATTTATATTCACGTTATTGTTCAAAATATTGGGATACATCATTGCGATACCATATCTACACTTCGAGTAGATTAGTATTCTATTCAATATTATTGTTTTCTGTAGCCACTGATACTTTGTAAACATGAAACTAAATAAGACCCCAACAGCATTTTCGTAGCTTATACGTAATTAATAATCTCGTGAGATTTCACACAGGCTCGCCATAATCATTATGTGTGCATTTATGAGTTTTCGAAAGCTATTAAGTTTAAAAGCTTTGCACTAATGGCAACACCAAGTCGGATCTTACAAGTTTTGTACATTTTGAGCTGCTCTTTATATATCGAAAGCTTTTACATCCGCTTTTGTAATTATTGTTGTTTACAATTATCTTATTATATAACATAGTGATCGGCAAAAATCTTAGCTAGATTTTTTCTGATGGGGGTAAGTTCGTGCATTACTTTTTCAAAAAGTCAAACCCGAATTTACCCTCACCACAAAATTTTGTCAAGGTCACTTTTGACCAAGTTTAATACCGAGCACTGTATATGCCACTATTATATCTCTTTTTTCTAACTTAAAACCTAAAACTATGCTAAAATTGGTTGTGAGACGTGGAATAGCCATGGTTTTGCCCATGTCATGTTTCGCGTGCTCTGTGTCACCTTTTGGGTAAACATGCGTGATTCCTACGTGTGTTAGTCATAAGCTTAAACGAAGATTTTTTTCCATTGTATCGTGGACTTAATTATAGAATAGTATGGCCAATTGACCATACACACATAGGTTCAATGACATTACCACACTTACGCAAAGTAAAGTATAGTATAGTACTACGTATAGATAGAATTTTATAGTACTTTAAAACCTCCATTACAATTAATGAAGGAAGTAATTTACAAAGGGAATAATATTAGCATTAAACAACTAGGACTTCTACATACCGAGCCGTCCAAACATTGGCTTTCTAACAGTTAAGTTAACCTGTAAAGTGGGGTGGATTGGACCTAGAGCACAGAATACATCAGTAACTAATCATCAAAGGACACCCTTCTTTTAAGATCAAGTGGTTCATTTGAATGAATGTTCACCTTAAGGAACTCTTTTGTTTTTATTTTATGTCCATAATGATAAACACAGATAATTCACGTAGCTAATTTCTAATGATTGAGTTTAGATTGGCATGTATCGAACTAGTCTGTAGCCTTTAATTTAGAAGCCGCAGCGACTGCTGCCAAACACAAACTGCTTTGTAGCTTCCATCCAAGTTATCAAATACGTATTCAAGGGAAAGACAGTGTGGTAAATCATAAAAAATCTATCACAATTGCTTTCAGTACTGGTTTCCATTTTTATGGTTCCGAACTTCCGTACTCAAAAGGTGAAAAGGGGACTCTATTACTGAGACTTCGCTGTTCGTCCATCCGTCTGTCACTACTCACCAGGCTGTGACTGTGCTAGCTAGACTGTTATTTTATTTCAAATTCACAAATTCCGTACATTCTTCGTAGGTTACTGTTTTCACATTGCGGCTAGGCTGGGCCTAGGTACAACAATTCAATCTGTGGACTAACGGTAAACGTATTGGAGTCTGAATTTATGGCCCTCTGATAATGACTTCGCCGCCCAGTGTCGTACTGCATATTATTAAAGCCTGGAACGGTTGGCACGCGTGCGATTTTGTTTACTATCTACTCTGTAATGTTCTCCGTGTATCAGGTTCAGAATAACGCCTCTTCATATCTTTCGTAAATGTCGTAGGAGGCGAATAAGGATAAGGGGCAGCGCAGACGACAGACTTTTGTGCGATCGAGTCTGCGGAGCAATAAAAACTCTGAATGGAAACTGTCAGCGCGCCATTCAGAAATTTTATTGCTCCGCAGACTCGATCGCGCAAAAGTCTGTCGTCTGCGCTGCACCTAAATGGTTTTGGGAAGGCGGCGGACAATAACATTATACAAGTTATACAACAGACAACATCATAACTATTTCATGCTTCCAAGCCACTAGATAAAATCATGACTAACATTTCGCGGCCTTTCTAGCATAATTTTAGGTATAAAACAGATGGTACAACTGGAACAAAATAGACGTACCATCTCGCCGTAAACAAAGTGCGATTCGTTCACCATTACACTCAATAATACGAACTAAAGTTGATTACTCATTAATGAAAAGATTAAAGACGCCAATAATGGAAAAACCGGCAATAAACCACAAAGATGGCCGCCAAAATTGCCTTCGCATAATGGCTTTATTTCGTTTCAAGGCCGAAGAAAGTATTAGACCCTACCCGCCGTGCGAAATTCGAAACACAATGCGAAAACAACTTTCCTTTAAGACAACGATTGCTTAAATTAAATTTTAATTCGAAAATAATGAAGCTTTAGTCTAAAACAAAGCAAGTGCGGATGTATCGCGAATTATGAAGCGAAAATGAGTTGATGGATGATAGGAACAAGCAAATCATTGTTTGCGAAAGGTAACGGCAAACATCAATCATCATGTTTCACCTACTAATGGTACACTGGTGTACAGTCACCATCAACATTCAGTACTACTCGGCGTTTAAACAATTTGCGAAAAATATCGAGAGTGGTTGGCAGAGATCGAAGAACATTAGGTGCAGACTGTATCCATAATTACATGATTACGTGTGAATTGAGAGAAAGGGGTTTTGAAAAAAATGTAGTAAACATGTAAATTGTATTAAGAAGCTAGGTGAACATAATATAATAACAATGTCATTGGACAATTTACACCAGTCGTCTACTCTCAAATTGGGCAATTTAATGCCTATACTATGGGTGCCGTACCGGATAAACTTACATAAACAGAGAAGCGTCCAAGACTGGAGAGCAAACATTCGTATTCATTATATAATTCATCACTATATTAATCCTGTAAAATAGTAGGCATACACAGTTTTAGTCTGACGGGATAACCGTGAATGTAATTAGAAATGGAAGCAAATAATATTAATGCAATCAATTTAGCGGTTTAGCATGAATGGGATTCTGGTAGCGATAACCGACCAGTTTTGATGCTTTCTGTTGGGTTGCGATGCTTGAGTGTATCGTATAACAATACACGCACCTTTCTCGATACGCCGACAATGGGAAGCGATTTTATAAAGATTTTTTTACACTGTTAAGTGTCAGGTGGGCTGGTGTGGTGCAAGCCAGAAGAGATAAGCGAACCTAAATCTCAAGCTAATGTAGCTATGTAATTCTGTGACAAAAATATTGCCAGTGCGCATAAACAGGGGCAGTTAACGAGCTTTACTTACTATGAAAATAAAAAAAAACAGTGTGATTCCGACTCACTGCGAGGCACAGGCCTATTATCAGAACGGCTGGGAATTTCATACACAACATTGAATTACTTTAGTGCCGTGTGTAACTATAAATATCAAATTCGATTACGTACGCACATAAATTTCGAAAAAAAACAGAGCTTTTACTTTTTCTTTCTATTAATAAATTGTATTATAACTTGCTAAATTCTCAATTTATGAGTCAGTTACTATTGGAACAAAAAAATCACAAATCACGTGAATACATTCCATATCTTATGCACACACAACATTAGATACCTACTTGATTAAAACATGTCAAATTCTTAACAAAGGCGTCAGGCTGTTTATTTTCACCGAACGACAGGTCGTTCCAACATTGCATCGGGTCTTTTACCGCCCACAGCTCTTCTCTCCCGCGACCGCCTATCCCTTGCGCCACCATCAGAAGCAGCGTTATCAGATCTGATAGCGTTAATAGTGTTACTTTCGTCGGCCACCAGCTGATCGCTAATGAGCTGCTTGTGGTAGGAAACTTTTGGCAACGTGGGAACAATGGCGGAGAAAGGTTTTAAAGGTTGCGCGGTAAAATTTAGCTAGTAAGTTTGTAGCCATTATTAAAAAAAAGGGCGTGGCAAGCTTAACGCTGTAATTGATTCTGTTTTTTTTTTAAAGCAAAAGCAAAATGGCTACAAGGCCACCAGCTTAAACATGAACACAAAATGAATGTCTTTCTAACTTAACCTAAATCATTAGAATACTCCACCAGTACGCATTCTAATGCTCAATGAATAGAAGTTTAGCACGAGATGAACAGTCCAAAGCAGGCTTAATCGCAGGGGCCGATTCCCTTTACTTTTCACATTCCCTTTAATGTTCTTGGTTAATTGACACATTATTGCACTAATTCTACCACACTAACACAATAATAGCCACAATTTTTTTAATTAATTGAATTGAAATGCAAAAGCACCAGGCCCCTCTTCTCCACTGGGCACTATGGCAGACGGTACTGAAAACAAACCCCCCGCGTTAAACCTCTGTTTTTTAATCTCAGATAAACTGACAACTGCAAATGTCAAATTCGCAAATAATGATACCACATCTTATTGTTTAGTTGGCTGTCCAAACCATCGAGATTATTTTGTAGGTAACTTACTGACATCAATGGATACTAAATTTAATTTATCGTTATGAATTTCGAGTCAGCTAAATGACAGTTGGTTTTCTACAACAAAGCATTTTACCGACATTCTACGACACTCATAGTTATGTCCCATAGAACAATCGCCATTATATTGCAATAATAATTAATGAAAGTAAAATAATTACGTCGGACACGTGTAAAGCAACGCGAACATATAATTATTGTAGCTATCGCGTTAAAATCACGTGTTAACCACCTACTAATTTGTTGGTTAACCAGCTCGGTAACGTGACGTAACGTTCATTAATTTGGTTAATTTACTTTCATATACAAACAATAGGCAAATTATGGATTATGATATAAACAATCGAAAATTATTGTATGAAAAAAATTACGTGAAATTACAGTATGACTTCAATAAGATTTGTACACAATTGAAACAAATAACACATGAAATTCTAACCAAAACATTTTTTTTTATAATTTTGCCAATTCAAAACTGATAATGGCAGAGATGAAGTATTTTTTAACCGACTTCAAAAAAGGAGGTATTCAATTCGGCTGTATTTTTTTTTTTTTTTTTT
>BHDV01049673.1:38555-50217 GCA_005406045.1 Adoxophyes honmai | reverse complement strand
GTAAATATGTACATAAACAGAAGTTTCCTTTCAGGATATAGCTAATTTGAAGTCGGTTTTTTTTTGTTTAAAATTATTTTAATATTCACATGCAATAGACATCACGCCTCGCCTGCGTATCCAATTGGGCTACTCAATGAAATTCCAACAATTACCACAGACTATCGAGAGGCAGTAAGAAAATTAATGCACTGTAATGTAATTCAAGTAGGTACCTACATACCTACATGTTTTTTTACTCATAGTATTTTTGAATTGTTCTTTTCTTGGTGCGGTGTTGGATATTTCTGTAGGCCTTCCATCATTCAGTTCAAACACATAATGGCCGGCTAGAAACACTTTTTCTAAACCAACCAAACCTTCACCTGCGCAAACGCAATTTAATTGAGTCAACAGAGCCATTCAAAAGGTTTAGGGCTTTGTAAAGAGTAGAACAAACATACGCCACTAACACACTGACATAATACCAACACCTGTTCTAACGCGACCTGTATCTAATACTGGGTTACTCATTCTAGGCCTGTCGAATTTTTTTTAATGACAAACGTTGGGCAAAGGAAAAGGGGGCTTGCAACCTGATTTGCTCGGATCTCGTGTGATTTAAAAAAAAAGTACAATTACTTTGCACGCGGTTTGATGATTGCGAGAGTTTTTCCGGATTTAAAGCAATTATTGTGAAGAATAGATTTACAAACTTATAGTAAATTTTTGACAATCGTCGACAAGCTAAAAGCAAAGATAATCCGGAAGCGAAAAAAAGAGACTACGTTGGACTACATTATAAGAACCGAAAACTTGAAACAATTGAACATGTAGGTATAGTATATTGTATGATACAGTCGATCCTCTTTGCGCTTCACATCGTGATTGCACACGAAGACAATACCAGTGTCTATAATTTCAAGTAAAACAAAAGAACAAGTTTAAAAAAAAACAGTATCCGACGATCTATCATTTCAAGGAACCAATTTCCCCATCCCGACACGATTCCTCAGGATATGATAGCGTAGCGCCACAAATAAAGAACTAGAACGCGCGTAACTATTCATTGGTTCCGAGGGTGTCTCTGTCTTTCTAGTCCTGTTAGAAAGGGAGGAAGGAGTCGAAACTTCATGGTGGTGCACGCGATCCCGGCAGCCGACAATGGTGTAATTATGGCTGATCACAAACGTGTACGATACCTTGGTATATACAGGGGGATTCAGAACTAGTCGGCATTAAATTTTGTCCCTAATTACTCTCTAGGGAGAGATGAGACTCTTTAACTCTGGTGTTTTTATGAGACTACTGCCATGAAGAATTAGAATATATGGAACAATTCATCTCATAATTTTTGATCATAGCCCTTTGCCACTGAGCAATGAGTTCCCTGTGACTAACACATCTGAGCCTGCAAGCAGGCCACCCAATAGAAAATTAACCATGAAATAATTTTCTTGACTCGTAGATGGTTATTCTGAAGTTGAGAGATCATTATTATCATCTTGTGTATTCCTTATTTCAATATCAAAACATCTTGTCAATTATTTTTAGGATTATGTGATTTTAACTGGGTTCCTATGGCTACAATTTCAATACAGATATAAACTCATCTAATGCAAAAAACTGTTCTAGTACTAACTTTCACGACAGCTCATTCTACTCTTCATCTGCCCAATAAAGACGTACTGACCAGTGCTAACGACATCAAATACGCAGTTACAAAGAGAAAATTTCATAAAGATATTAAAAACAATTACATAGCAGTAATCAATTTGTTCACTTTCGTTAGGCTATGTGGGAAATCAATTAAGATGCTCATCTAGATAAAGTGAGAGAAGTCACAGGTACCTTTCATTTGCTATTTATGTAACAAGATAAACATAGTTTGGAGGCGTTACCTCCGTAGTACTATAATTACGGAGTAAAATACAGGTGAAAATACAGGGCGTTAGATATGTATGTTATTGTACCGATACGAACTGGTATTGCTAACTACATATTTTATGTTACATGTTGTATTTATTCTGCGGAAACGTCTTATCTCGCTTCTTTAGAGGAATAGTATCTTTAGTAAAATTTCGTAATTACACACAATGAAACTACGGTATGGTGATCCCGCTTAAACCTCTGAACCGATTTTGTTGAAATTTGGCACAGACAATCTTTATATATGTATAGACCCTGAGAAAGGACATAGGCTACCTTTTATTGCCAAAAAAAAGGTAACGCCCAAAATAACTATTCAGCTAGCACAGCTAGTTGTTTAATAAAACTAAATAAGAGCTCAATCACACCTTTTCAAGTCCTACATATTAATTTAAAAAAATACAATAGGTATCAGGCACGTGGGATCGAAAAAAAAAAACACTTTTTAAATATAGAACACGCTCTATAACGATCAAGTAGGTAAAACAGAATAACACTTGCACAGCAAGACGAATCCTGGCCGCAGGACGGCTCACAAAAAAACAAAACTTTTTTACTTTTTATGCTCAGGAATGCCGACCAATAAGATACGCCCTGGTTAGAGGATCGTTTCAAACGGCATTTACGATTAAACGTCAACAAGGACATTTTTCATCCTTTTCATTCTTCGTTAAAATCGCGAAACAAAACATAACCTTAATTTTATTTCTGTTCAAATCGTAGATATTTTTGTTAAGTCATTGGATATATACCATATAAAGTGTCATAGTTTTGCCGTGTGGTGTCGGGATAGAATAACACCTCTCCATTTCTTCCGTGGATGTCCTATGAGGCGACTAAGGAAATAGGTTTAGGTATGCTTTGCGACAGGCTAGCAAGCTGTCACTATTCTACCTCTTCCATCTTTGCAAACCTAAAACTATGCTAGAAGTGGCTGCAAAGTGTGATATACTTAGTCATAATCATGGTTTTGTCGGTCACGTTTTGTGTGCTCTGCCTACCCCATTTGGGAACACAGGCGTGATTGTATGTATGTATGTATGTAGTCTTGACCGTGGTGTCGATACGATTAAAACGTATCCGCATAAAAACACCTTTTTTGAAAATTTTAAAAGTACATAGCAAACTTGTGAAACAAACAACAGTCGACTTGTCTTCATATTTGTCGATGCCATGGCTCACGATGTTATCTTCACTAATAATCATAATGAGCAAATGCTTTTACTTGTCAAAGAGAAAACACATGTCCAACCTCCAACTTTCTGTCATGTGTCAACGACAATTGCGATAAATGCAGCCGCGTTTGTCATAGATCGTACATACATACATCAGGCACGGTAGGCAGAGTGAAAAGTTACATACTTAGTTAAAACTGTAGCAATTTAACGCTTCACAAGCTCTTCTAGCATATTTTTACATACATACAATCACGCCTGTGTTCCCAAATGGGGCAGACAGAGCACACGAATCGTGACATAGACAAAACCATGATTATGACTATATTACGCTTCGCAGCCACTTCTAGCATAGTTTTAGGTGTGCAAAGATGGAAGAGGTAGAATAGTGTCAGGTTGCTAGCCTGTCGCCTAAAACATACCTAAACCTATTTCCTTAGTCGCCTCTTACGACATCCATGGAAGAGATGGAGAGGTGCTATTCTATCCCGACACCACATGGCAATATTTAGCATATTTTTAAGTGTTATTAATTTTGTAGTTACAATATTGATAGGATGCTAGTTTGACCCCTAAAGCAGGGGTTCTCAAACTGTGCGCCGCGGCGCCCTAGGGCGCCGCAGAAAGTATTGAGGGGCGCCGCCGTGAGTCGATTCTTTATCATTACATTTTCCGAAACCATTTTCATTTTTATTCCTCTCAACCTAAATACTACCATTATCTGAGCCTATTTGTGCTGTATCTTATTCAAATACACAGGGTAGGGCGCCGTGACAAAATTCTAAACTTAAAGGTGCGCCGCGGGCCGAAAAAGATTGGGAACCCCTGCCCTAAAGCGTACCTAAACCACGACATCTACTCCACGGAATCAAATGTAGAGGTATTTTTCCAAACCCGACACCAAACGGCAGCTTATGCACCCTTGGTTAATCATATCATTTTATTAATCTACAACGAACTAGTTTCCATTTAAACTAAAAACTACAAGAGAATTCGGACTTGTTCTAGTTATTGACTATGACCACGCCAAACACCAAACATGGTGCATATCTCAATTTGTCAAAGTCCGTTCCGTTTAGATACGATCTTATTTTTACTTTCGATACACACGTCTATATCAGTGACTTATACGCATGGCCGTTATACTTAACAGAACCTGTTACGGCCTTCGATAAACCCCTGTCGCTTTAAACTTTTGCTGCATATTATAACAAATTCTCTGAGGCTTTTACCACCTTTTACTTAGAAAAAGTACTAGAGAGATACACCAAAACGCACGTAATGGTCATCTAGATATAAATTATTGTAATGGTAAATAGATAACATCAGACGTCATTGGTTTAATTAAAGGTGCATGATTTAGTGACGTTGACGGGGATTAGTGATAACTGTGTTATCCTTACTAATATTATAAGTCAGAAAGTGAGTTTGTTTGTTTGTTTGTTCCGCTTTCACGCCGTAACTACTGAACCGATTGCTTTGAAATTTTGCAGACATAAAGATAGAACTCCGGATTAAATAATAGGGTACTTTTTATCCCGGAAAAAATTGATGTTCCCGAGGGAAAACAAAAATATAGTTTGCTTGATAGATCGATATCAATCGATGATAGATCGATAGCGATCGATGATCGATCGATAGATGATAGATCGATGGCGCTGCGTGTCGTTTGAAACGAGAAGTTTTCTTATAGTTGTCACGCGGGCGAAGCCGCGGGCGGAAAGCTAGTCTAACATAAGTTGAGATGCAGTTGGTATTTACTTAATTGCAGGTTGACATTTGAACGGGACTCCATAGGATATTGCAAGTCAAAGGAAGTAACATCGAAAGAGGCTACTAAGGAAATAGATCAGCCTTCTTAGCACAGCAAGGGGCGAAGAAATACGCGCGAGATGATCTATATCTGTCACTGTTTTATTAGAGACGTCGGATAATGACGGGTAGACTATCCCGCGCGACGCGGCTTGATCGTGTTGCCGTGCTAAGCGTACAGGGTATATTTTAGGCAACAGGCTGGCAAGCTGTCACTATTATATCTCCTTCGTATGTTTTCCAACCGAAAACTATGCTAAAGGCGACTGCGTAGCGTGAAATAGTTATAGTTTTGTCTATGTCATGTTTTCTGTGCTCTGCCTACTCCATTCCATTCCCATTTCGCCCTTTAACCTGTCACCTAAAATATACCTTAACCCAGGGGTTCCCAATCTTTTTCGGCTCGCGGCGCACCCACAAGTTTAGAATTCTGTCACGGCGCCCTACCCTGTGTAACCATTTGAAAAAGATACAGAACAAATAGGCTCCGATAATGGTAGTATTTAGGTTGAGAGGAATAAGAATGAAAATATGTATGAGTAAAGATATGAAAATGGTTTCGCGGCGCCCCTCAATACCTTCTGCGGCGCCCCAGGGCGCCGCGCCACACAGTTTGGGAACCCCTGCCTTAACCTATTTCTTCAGTTGAAATGGAGAAGTTTTATTATAAAACCGACACCACACGGCAATCACGGCAACTAATACTTAGTTAAATAAGTAATACAAGCTGACCATCGACCACGTATTCTTCATTTCTCCCTGAACGATACCGAGGAAGATTGTCAGACAGAAGTCGGGAGTAATCACAACATTTGTACCGTAATATCAGTTACAGCAAGTTATGCAGACACGTAACGAGTTATTTTAACCGTCCATCAAACGGTCACGAAAAAACAAGATCAGTTATGAAAAGGTCAGACGGTTCTAATCGATACATTGCACTCGGTAAAAGTAGAATCGATCTCGTATTGACGCACGACTCGAAACTCTTACTTTCATTGACGAGACGACAATAAATGACTAATGAGCAGAAATCACTTAGGTACGGTGCTGAATAATAGCTTCCGATTTGTCTTAAAGTGGGCACTTGATGCGTTTTGCAGTAAAAATAGACTTGCTTCAATCTATAAGACTATTTTCCTAGTGCAACGTGGGGTGAGTGACCTCAAACATTGTACTAATATGATGAAAGTACTGAAAGGATTCGGAAATTCCTGTTAATGAAGGATGATGTAGAAAATGAAATGCGACGGCTTATATCACCCGGGACTCAAACCAATTTAAATTAAATAAAAAACAGAACGTATTTTATTATGCCAATTGACTATTCAGGATAAAATTTCACAAACAGACACTTAGTCTTACTCTCGTCTGTCGTACGAGATACCCATAAAACCTGTTAAAAGCATTAAAAGGTCTATTGTTATTTCCCTCCACGGCTCGACCCATTTTTCCAAGTCTAGTCATACTCAGCGCGCTTTAATCTCGCCTGTTGTCATGCTAGTCGTCCAAATCTCCGTAAATTGTCATAAAGACCTCTTCACAAACCACGCGTTTACTTGGTCGCAGTCAAAAAAGGCGGTCCCTCCAAGCCCTCACACCTCTTAAGTAGAAAGTCCACATCTATCACCTACGAACATTCAATTGCCTTAATAGTGCTACCAGTCTCCGCATAATTACGGTTTGGGAAAATAATTAATACCCACACACATTACGTTTAATGGACGATTAAAATGATGGATGGCTCGAAGGGACACCGCGTTGTCACGTAACCTTTGAAATTAATCTCTCAGATTGTCTACTTCAATTTGAAACCTTAAGAGCTCGTTCCCACTATGTCGGATACCGGGCGATCTTTAATCGGGTCTCGGTGCCTCTATTCACACTATACTTTAACTGTTTAGGTAGTTAAAACAATGTAAACAATCTTGACATGTCTTTTTGTTGAAATACACAGTCTAAAAATGAAAACCGTTACACTATACATTATCAATTATGAAACTAAATGATTTTTTCATACCTAAATTGTAAAATGTAAAGATTTCGATTTATAAAGTGTACGTTTAAATAAAAAGACACGTCAAGATTGTTTATATTGTTTTAACTACCTAAACAAACAAGGTATAGTCGGCTATCAACCACGACAATGTGAATGCACGATTGCGACGCGCGGGAGGTACAGGGGGTGAGAGGCGGACGGTGTCGGCCCGACATCCGATATTATGTGAACAGCACGGCCGACACGATTTTTTATCGGCATGTGGGCTGACAAAACGCCCGACATTTTATGTCAGATCCGACACAAAATCGTTGTCGAACGTGTTTGAACAGCTTCATATAAAATGTTCAACTGCTACGCCACCCGATAAAAAATCGGCCCGACACCCGACATAGTGGGAACGAGCTCTAACGTGTGTCGTGATTGTAAAATAACACGCATCTGTGTTTGAGGTGCGCTTTGATGTTGGTTGCCTCATCCATCGTGTGTCCGTCGCGTCGGTTACTCTGATATGACACCTGAAAGCGTTTATAATGTGACTGTGACACATGCGTTTGTTTGACAGGGTTATTGTTTTATGATAGGAATTATGACACCGAGAAGTAATTTCATTACAGAGTCATCAATCAATATCACTTTTGATGTAGCTCACCTGTTCGGGTCTATTTACTATTGAACCAATTGACTCTCGACCAACCATACAACCTATTTATAGTAGTCGTAGTGACATTGCATTGCTTGATGTTTATTGAAATACAGTTCTGCAGTGGTTTAGAAATCAAATGGTTCGACTGTACGCGGAGTGGATGCAAACGGAGGCTTTCAATTAGTAGTGGGTCATGTTTAACTTTTATAGGGGGAAATTAGAAATAATGACTAGGATACGCAAATCTAGGCTTAGATGATTTAACGCGAACTTTCTCTATCTAAAATCCTGCTAAGTTGTACACAAAATGGTATCCTTCATTCGTTATTCCCCGATAAGTTTTAAGTTTCGATTTCTGAATCGCCTTATTTAAATACGTGTATAGGTTTTTTTTTATATTATTATGTATGTGGATCTTTAGAATATGGCTATTATGTGGTATAATGGGAATGCGATATAAAAATAATCTGGTATTTTGCTATTGGCACGAGCGTTTGCCAAATGTAACATGAAGATGGGGAAGTTGAAACTTTCCCACTCACTCATTTTTAATTTAGGTATCGCCTATTCTGTATATCAAGTAACGTACAAAAACACGACAACGTGACTATATTAGTGCACGTTATAAAACCGATACTGAATCAATATTTACAGATAGCCGTTGCCAAAAATAAAGACAGGAAGTCGTATAAACCGCTTAAACGAGCGATAAGTTTATCTACGCAGGCGCATATCGGCTAATAAAACTTTCTCAGAGCCATTAGCATGTTTTCAGTGATCGTATTCGCTAGCGACCATGTTAACTTTTAATTAGGGTTCCGTACCCAAAGGGTGAAAACGGGACTCTATTACTGGCACTTTGCTGTCCGTCCGTCCGTCACTAGACTGTAATCAACGAACCGTTCTAGCTAGAATGTTGAAAATTTCACAGATAATTGATTGAGTGTCTTATTTTTTGATTACGTCCGTAAATTAGAAACATAACTCAAGATAGCATTTTTTATTGAAAATTCAAATAAACATAGATTCAGTGATTCAAAGTTCACCTGGAACACTGACTGACCCACCCTAAAACCTATTCATATTTATCGTCATAATAACATAGCATTGTTCTACAAAGGAAAACATTATTATTATTACGCTTATTCCGACATGTTCTTCGATATTATGCTAGACGTGGTCACAAAACGTGAAATAGTCATCGTTTTGTCTATGTATCGTTTTGTGTGCTCTGCCTGTCCCGTTTGGGTATACAGGCGTGATTGTATGTATTAATGTATGTTCTTCGATAGGTAGGTCCGAAATCAATTGGTTCAACCGCACCTACTCACATTAAAACCAAACAAACCCATTCCCAAATTTCTCCAACATCGTAACGTAATCGCAAGCGGTGCGTGCGCACCCGAAGCGCACAACCCACGCACGCCATCTACCGGCTAATGTTCACAAACGACCCCGAGGTGAAAACACAATAACTGTCACAGCTAACATACGGACGGACCGGCACGACTAGCCTAGGGAAAAAAGCATTTAGATGGCGATCTGAAACAAATGGATTGTGCATCGTTGAGACAACTAGTTTGAACTTGTTTATGTGTCTAAATGAGTGCCTGTCTAGCAAGAAATAAAGTGATTGAATAACGACGTTAATTGGTTGTTCACTTCGTTTTGTTTATTTAGTGACTGTGATTAATATTTTGCTCGTTTATTCAGAGAAGCTACTCGATTATTTTTTTTACTTTAATTTCATGAGAGATATGATATGATGGATATGATGGATGGTATGTCCAGCTAAAGCATACTCCATTTAAGAAAACAAGGAAGATTTATTTAAAATAGTATATAAAATCGTCGAAAGCGCATGTAAAAGTTACAATTTCAATTAAAGATCACTAAGATGAAGAGTATAGGACAAAAAAAGTAGGTAGATATAAATAGGAGGATATAAACAACACCTTTTGCAAGACGATTTACAGGAATTACCCCTAAAAGTTTTAATTTTAATGAAGAAATGAATTACAATTTGAAACCAAAAGTTCCATCGATAACTTTTAGGCCCAGCGTCGAAAAAAAAAAAACAAAAGTTAGCAATTTTTTTACTTTTGACCGAAGTTCTGTGTCGCTGTTTCCGACAGTTGTAATTAGTGAACTTTTCCTTTCTCTCGTACAGGATACAGGTAAAATATCGAGCAGCGCAGTAACATGCTAAAAATTTCGGCCCGGAAGTAAGTTAACATCACATTTCACAAACCGAATGGCGACCGGAAAACAGTATTGACATGGACACGACACAAACTTTATCGTGAATGCCTTCAGGTCACGAGTGTACGAAAGAAAGTGAAACGAAAATGTTTATTCTCCAATACTGAAGAGCTCGATAAGCTTTATGCTAATGTACGATAAAACATGCTTAAGTACCGATTCGATTAAGAATGCACCGCTTTACGAAGGTACAAGTTAAGACGGTGTAACTATGTTTAGGGCCGGCGCTCACTGCCGGCATGGCAGAGGACGGCACGGCAAATCGTGCCGCAGCATCCAAAAATATAACCCGTGAAATGCTTCGGCACGCTGTGGCATGCCGCGGCCTTTCTCAGATCAGTAACAAAATCCTTTGCCACGCCGTGCCATGCCGGCAGTCAGCGCCGGCCCTTAGAAGAACGCGCCGGTTTCATTCAACGTATGCTATCAGACGCCGACGATATTACCGACAGAAGTTTTGAAAGTAGACAATTTTGTACCCTTAAAAACAAAACAAAACTGCCCCTCAATTTTAGCTATTTTGAATTTCAACTCTAATAAGAGTCACGCGATCGATGTCTACTACGCTATGACATTCGAAAATAAAAAAAACGAAAAGGAAAGGAAGATATTAGAAAACTGAATGCAAATATCCAGAAAACTACTACTATAAGTATCAAAACTGCTAAAATTAGTGATAATAACAAAAATAACTATGTAACTTCGTAAACTAGCACTGCACTTTCTGTAAGAAATAAAGGGATTCTTTATTTTAATTTTAGTATCTGTCTTAACTGTAATATTTCCTAGAATTACGCTTTTACTTTAAATATCGATTTCAATGACTACCAGTTATTTATTTTGTTCAATGTAATTACGCAACATGGCTACACCTCGCAAATAGTGACCAAGCTTTAATGTTCGCCATTTTGGTATACAATTAAAACAACAACGTCTCGATATCTTTCATTTTCAGAAAGGCCGAATCATTTCGAAATTGTAATAAACTTTCTACTGTGTTATTTACTTTCCGAGACCTTCAAGACTTGAATCAGTCGGATAGGTTTTCCAGTGAGCTGGAAAATACCTCGTTTTTCGTTCATACATGCCTCACGAAATAGTAAAGATGGGTCGGCGTCAATCTGTTATTCCAAAACAATTTTGGGTATTAAAGGTAAAATACTGGGAATAATAGAAGCACCTGGTAGAGATATAAACTTTCAAAAAACATATTTTTCTTCAGCGAGGCATTTCAATTCTTCGTGCTATCCGTCTCTTTATGCGTCGTTGCGTTGATTCGGCAAAAAAACTGTACAAAACTTATCCAATCAAACTTTTGCAACTCATAAGAAAACAAACCCTATAATATAACTTTAACGAGACTATCAACTTTATGTGTTATATAACCAGCCCGATGACATGGCTCGTTGTTATTGTGTGCAACTGATACTTCCTGCCGTTTCGAGGCGGTTGTAAACGTAAATGTCTTTATAAGTGAAGTTACACCTAACATTAATTTGGCTGAGAATCACACTTTTATTGATAATTGCGTAAGCTGCAACTAATTGGACAGATTTTGGCTGGTTGTATAAGCCTCACGATGTTGTTGGTAGATTGAGGAGCGGTCGTGAAAAGCAGTAGTCAATGTGAAAATTTTAGTGATGATTTCAGTACAAAGAAAAAGTAGGTACTCAATAAAAAAAAGTGAATTAATAAAATGACAATATTTTATATTTCGCGTCCTCGTGAACGGTTTACGGCAAACAAATAACGCTAGAAAGAGAACAGTATTTTTACGCCTAAGGGTCAATTCCCACCAAAAGAGCAGCGCAGCGCGGCGTAGCGCAGCGACCCGCTCCGTGGAGAATGCGCGACGATTCC
>BHDV01049673.1:3155-36672 GCA_005406045.1 Adoxophyes honmai | reverse complement strand
CCCATACAAAAATTCTGATTTTTTGCAGTTTTGGTACGGAACCCTTCGTGCGCGAGTCCGACTCGCACTTGGCCGGTTTATTTTAGGAACGGTCGCACTCAGGTCTATGGCAGTAGGTACAGCAGTTCCCAAGCTCAGGGCCCAAAAATGTAGTACTGATTTAAAAGTAAGTTTGCACGGTGAAATTATTGAAACAGGAAGCATGAACCGGTTCGTTTTAGTTCTGAAAGTGGAGAATTTTCATTTCGCAAGTGTCTAAGACACTGTGACTGTTCCATTATGCCTATACCTATTTCATGTTTTTTGTAACAAAAATTGAGCATTGTAACAAAGCTATGGTGTTATTGACGTCTCAGTTACGTTTAACAGTCCAAGTCAACGGGTCACACTGCCGACAACATAATAGAAGAAAGATTAATTCCGCTTGATGCACGTTGACAATTGATAAATGCTAAACGGGAAGGGATTTACGAGCCATCGTTTGAGATAACCTTTGTGGCCTACCCGTAAGACGGTTATGGGAACTTGTATCTTCACTGTCGTTAAATTGTGTCTTAACGTGTCAGTGGCACAAGATAATTGTAAACAGCAATATGAGAGACACCTCAACATTTTTTCGTTTCTGTCACCCGTTTGTACCATGGATGTCATAAAATGCTTTAGGCGACAGGCTGGCAACCTTTCACTATTATACATCTTTCGGCTATGTCATAATCTAAAATAGGGCTACAAGTTGCCACTAAACGCAGAAAACTCATGGCTTTGACTATGCACCGTTTAGCGTGGTCTGTAAACCCTATTTCGGATTACAGGCGTGATGTCTATGTTTTAATTAATTCAAAACCCTATCGCATAAAGGAACCATTAACCAACGACTCTAGTTAAAATAATAACTAGACACACACGTCAAACAATGAACATTCCCAACTACAAAGCCCGCCGCTCCACATAAGCATCGTAGTAAAACGACTCGGTTACCTGTAACTCTAAGGGTGAAGTTACATCTATCAGCATCGAATCGCATTTTGCCATACAAAAACGCGCTATTGTATAGATATCCGTCAGCATCAATTCACCCTTCAGCAACGATTCAGCTTCAGCATTAAATGCTTATAAGTGTAACTATCCACTTCTCATGCTGAAGAATGCTTAATCAAGTTGAAGCATGAGAACGGCTGCTTAAAGCGTGAGATTAGATGCTTTCGGATGAGAATAGCTGCTTACACATGCGACAGGACGCTTGCGATTGATAACGGCTGCTTAAGAGTGAGAGGTGGGATGCTTACGAATGCTTAGGAATGCTTACGGCCGAACGCGTCATTAATGTCATTATCAGAACGTGTTCATCTATCAAAGTGCACAAATTTGTTTACTTCCAATAATTTCAATAATTACCTATATTTAATCAATATAGACGAGGAAAAATTTAAATTAACATTTCATTTGCGGCGTCGTGATTGCAGATAGCATGCGGCAGCATACGATAGCATGCGGCAGCATATAAAAGTACGCGATAGGATACTTAAGCAGATAAAAATATGCTATAGCAGCTGAACGCATGCGATGCGTATAGTGAGTTTAAAATCATCCAGCTAAATGCGATTCGATGCTGATAAATGTAACTTCACCCTAAGTGCAGTTGCAGCAAAACAAAACACTGCTCACCTAATAGGCAAACAAGTCTAGAACAACAGGCTAGAACAAGAGTATCAAGTTACCAGCATACAAAGGACATCGGACACTGCTGACACAGTCAGCAAATAGAAAGGTACGTCTTGAAGCTTTTTGGAGCATGAACGGTTTAAAATGATGCTCATTGTTGAACGTGAGTTATAGCTGAAATTATAACAGATTATTTATGTCTGAAGATAGTTGATATTAAACGGGGAGCTAGTAAAGTGGGCGTTCAATGTAAACAGGTACAGTTTTACTAGTTTTAGGAACGTAAGCTTCAGGGATTCAAAGAAAACAGTCTGGTTAGTAAAACATCTAGAATCTGCAAATGGAACTACTGATGTTGCTTAGGTGATCAAAAAGTCTGAAGTTGAGCACAACATAAAACCTACCGAAACAAACGGAAAATCGAAAGCCTGCACAGGTGTATCACAACGGATTCTTGGATATTAATCACAAAGCGACATAAAATCTACATAGCCTAATTTAACTGAATGATAATTTAAACAGTTAAACCAGATGGTAATAATTCAAACGGCCTACCGTTCGGCAACGGTTACCAGCACAGACTTATATCGAAATAGATGACGTGTTTGTACTTAGCGTACCAAAAGGGAGCCAAAAGGGAGAGCAATGCTCGTCCTTTGACGCGATTTCTTTCAGTTTTATGCCACTTAGATTAGGTTTAACTGCTTGAATAAGGCGGTGTCACCTTTGAATCGGTTCCACTGGGAATGTCAATTCCCATCACTAAAGCGCTCATGTGACGTTACAGTAGGTAGAAAAGAAGTGGCACGCTTGGTTTTCATATAAATGCAGGTACTCGCGGTATCTATTTCGATATAAGTCTGTGGTTACCAGGGACAGCACGCACTGCAGCCCGTTATAGGCGGAACGCAGAATACAAATGAAGCGATTCTGCCATCAATGCCTCTAGACTTAACTTTAATGAAGTAGATTGCTTCTTTGCTTCTCACGGACCAATGTAGTCGGAATGAGATGGTTTATATGCCATGAGGGAATTGTTATTTAGATTTCTGTTAATTAGAACCAAGTAATCAAAGAAACGGAAATAGGAAATGAAGTGCATTTCGTCCACAAAAATGTTGCATTTTGTAGAGATGACAGTTAGAGCAACTGCCACGAATTTACTTTATTTATTGGACGACAGTTTCGCTCATAAAAATACTGCACTTAGGGCCGATTGTTCAATCGCCAGATAAATTTATCTACCAGTTAAAATTATTGCTATCCTTTTTTCGCCTCCTATAAAAGAAAAGTGACTGCCAACATTTATCGGACAGATATGTTTTATCTGGTGCTTGAAAAATTAGCTCTTACGCGGTTAAATGTTGATTAAACCGATGAAGTTCTTTCTACTTTAAAATACTCGTCAATTATTTTTTTTTCGTTTCTTTCCGCATCAGGTTTAATAAAGCAATGTAATCCAAAATCAGCATGCATCTATCGTGAGATAGATACCTTCCCACGAGCCAGTTAAAACTTGATTAAAATACCTTTTTAACACACGATACACAATGAAGTATAAACGGCAATTAATTTGAAGCTCGTCGGCTGAATATGATCTCTGAACTTTGCCGCCGTTTTAAATACAACATTACAAATTAGACGTTCAGACGTGGTTTGGCAACGGAGTATGCGTAGGAGTTCACACGTCCTGTTTCTTTTGTGACAGTGCCCTTGAGAAGAAAATGAAAAATCGTAGGTAAAGGTGAATAAGATCATGCTCTAAATGCATTATTAACGTGGGAATTGTGAAATGCATCTAAAAGAATTAAGACGGTAAAAGAAAAAGTATCACATTTACTAAGATTCATAAGACAAACGTCGGAAAGGAATGTCGTACATAATTATATAGCCGTAATGCATCCAAGAAATACTAAAAACTTTCAATAACTAAAACTAACTATTAGAATAGCATTTCAATTATTAGACTTATGTAGTTTTCTTATCAACGTTTCTGAAATGCATTACGTAAATGCAAATGCGATTCGTTTCCTAAAATATTTGAATGTTTTTTTACAATTGTTCCATTTACATCTTGGATCTCAAAGTCGAATTGATTTATATATCCACAATGATAAAAACACTAGACACTATTGAAAAAGAAAGCATATTACGCACATAAAAAGTTAAAATGTCATAGAAAACGAATGAAATGATAACGACAATTTTAAAACGGATACGATCAAACCATCGATGTACACTTTAGAAGCTAATTGCATCAGATAAGAGGTAGATCTAAACTAATTGACACTCAACATTATTAACCTCGATCAAGTAATCTTGGCGCAAGGTATCCGTACCAATATATAAATGTGAAAGTGTGTTTGTTTGTTTGTTTGTTTGTTTGTTTGTCCGTCTGTCACGGCTTAACGGAGCGATGGATTGACGTGATTTTTTAGGTAGAGATAGTTTAGGGCACGGAGAGTGACATAGGCTACTTTTTATCCCGGAAAAAATGGATGTTCCCGAGGGAAAACAAAAATATAGTTTGCTTGATAGATCGATATCGATCGACGATAGATCGATATCAATCGATAACCGATCGATAGATGATAGATCGATGGCGCCGTGTGTCGTTTGAAACGAGAAGTTTTCTTATAGTTGTGCTTTATACCGCAATATAAACGAGTTCCACGCGGGCGGAGCCGCGTCGGAAAGCTAGTAGTGAATAAAACAGGAATCGTATACACTGGTACACGATTGAGTAGAGGAAATAAACATCAATTGACATGATGATTTCTTGCAGAGTTCACAGAGTTCCGTGTACAGAGAAATCTGGATCATTGCGATCATCAGCCATTGTTGGGGTAATATTCAGTGCAAAATTTCACACCTCATTTATTGTTTATGGATCGATAAATCTAATGGTGTGAAATCGATGTTAAGTGAGAGCGAGTATCGATAGAGACATTCGGGCTTGTCTCAATTTAATGGACGGAACAATAAGGTTGTATTGACGATTAAGGTTTTCATTGGTTTTGGAATCGATTGCGACATTTTGGCATAAATTGTAGGGTTAAACTACACATTTAAAGTGACACAGATTTATTAAAATGTCAATCATTAATGTTAACTAACCCGTGTTAAATAGTTTTCATTTGTTTATTTTCATTAAAAAATTGGCGGTGCGCATGACACGCTACAACATAGACAAAACCAAGACTATTTCACGCTTTGTAGCCACTTCCAGGATATTTTTCAAGTTCAAGTCGAAAGGTACTCCGCCCTAAACTTACTACTAACGCCTTCACTTTTTTCCCTAGTTGCCTCTTACCACAAAAAACTAACTACACAAAAACCGTACGTTTTATCAATTAGTGATACTAAATAAGTATTATTTCATACATGTATCTAAAACACATTTCAGTCATGTCCAATGTACCCTGTAAATTTTCGTAACGACTAAAATTAAACTCTTTTGTTAAGTCCATTTAAGCATAATAACCCTAATTTAACGCTAAAGAGGCAGTGGGTGAATCAAATTAAGTTAATAAGCTACATTAGCTTTCCATCTAAAGCTTACAGCATGCAACTGACGTTTTAAATTGGTTCATTGTACAACGAAGCCGCATGTTTAATGATTGTCCAATTCAAAATCACTAGATGACTCTACTAGACCCCTCCATCCCGTGTCTTGAAGGTTTAGCACGGCCATACGAACTCAGACACTCGAGATGGACCTACCTGTCATTTTCTGACGTCTCCAGTTAAACAGTGACAGATGTTTCTCGCGCGCGTCTCTATTCGCGCCTTGCTGTGCTGTGCTAATGCGGCTATTATGTACAGGACAGGCGAAATGTTACATAGTTAATATCAGGAAAAATAAATTAATTTAAAATTTTGTGTTATTCCAACTTTTTTTTTCCTCACTGACAATCGGTTTAAGATCATAAAGCTCCAAACGCATTAATAATCAATGCGTTCGGAGCTTAAGGCATATGTTCACCTATGTACCTTCATCGTTCTGTACTCGACACTCTCTAATTCTACATTCATACAAATATACTTAAAAAACAAGTACTCTACTGATGCTAAGATCAAACACAGATTTTTAATCTAACCGGTCTCCGTCGGTTACCTAACTGATGTAGGCTACCTCAGCGCTGAAGGTCACATTGTGTCACCGCGTGCCAGCATTTTATTTTACTGAGCTCCTTTTTTGTGATCGAAATTTAAATGTTATTTCTTTTTTGGACAGAAGAAAGCTGCAAACAGAGCATTCTCTCCTATATAAAGTGATTCCAGTTATACTACATGTAACTTTTTAAGCTTTAGATTTGTCAATGCCAAAACCATGACTACCTCACGTTTTTCAACCATTTCTAGCATAGTTTTAGGTTTACACATTGATGATAGAGATATAATAGTGATAGGTTGCTAGCCTGTTGTCTAAAGCATATTACCTTGGAAGAAATGGAGAGATCTTATTCTAAACCCGTACAGGCAACGTTATTTCAATGTTTTTACCAGTGTATCCGGTTTTTACAACATAATAACCTTGAGAATTGCATTCTTGCTAATGCGACTCCTTCTAAAACGATGACGACGTAGACTCATCACACTACCAAGTAACTTAACATAATACCTATTCAAGTAGATCGAATAGTAAATATACAAAGTAATATGCAAAACCGACAATGTAGCAATTTTGTTGAAATCCGCGGATCATATTCGGTGCGGCCTTGTGCCCACTTGCACGAGTTGACCAAGTCGTATCGCCATTTACAAGCAGCCCGTTATACTTACTGTCGTAAGTTGGTATGTAGATATTGTAGATGAATGTTATTACCTGTAAAGAACAAAAAAACATTAATTAATCGAAAAGAAACTGACACAAGTTTTCGGCAAAACATACAAATAAATGACATAAACGGTCCAGTTATAAAAACATGGATGAAAATACAATGGCCAAAATGAAAAAGGTTCATTTTTGCTAACATTTCTGTCGATTTTTTTCTAAAAAATGTCTCCTCTGCGTCACTTCATTCATGGTTGTCGCAGCGTGAAATTCTCAAAATTAATACGATTTCAGCTGTTTCTTTTTCAGCCTGACAGCTATTTGATCACAGATCACAAACTAAGTTGATCATAACCCACGCTTAGCGACGCTTTTTTTCTTTAGTCTCAAAGCGATAATAAAATTTGGCAACTTTACTACGTAAAAAGTTTCATATGTATGCCTTATTTTGTTCTGTACAAAAACGGGAGCAAGAAATAATCTACTAACTGAGTTGTGTATCATCAGTTAGCTCAATCTTAGTTTAAAATTTTGGCAACACTGATTATAATACAAGCTTTGACGTAGGTACGCCATTTCCTTTTAATAACTTCCCAAGATTTGACCAATCCCAAAGCTTCAATGTCATAATCGCAGCGCTAAATGCCTGACCACAAACCAGTCCCTACCTTGTACCTATGTGACGATGTGTACCAAAATGATTCACGAAAACCTAGCAAATAACAGCAAATTCTTAACAATGATCACAATTGCCAGATCAAAAAATTACTTTTCCCGAAAACATAGAAAACTTACACGACGGTTACAAATTACCGTAACTAAATGAAACGGTTTAAATTAACAAGGTGTGGCCACCGGCGACTAAATTCACTGTCAGAGATCTACAACTCGTTTAGCCAGACGGTTTGCAGAATTCCGGCATAATGTTATGCTAAGCACGAGCTAGCGTTCCCCGAACCTTACTGTTGCGAATTCCACAAAACTTGGCTCAGAATGTACAGTCAGGGAAATTGGATGTTTAGCAGGTTGAGATACTTCTAAAATTGGCCTTATTACTATTTCCAGCCAGTTGCATGACATAATACTCAATATTGAACTTCATGGTGAAGTTTGTCCTATAATGCGAACAAATGATGACGGCGGTCAACCTGCTAAACATTCAAATTCCCTGACTGTACAGAGACAGAGAATGACTCCATTTAGCACGTGGAACACGTTACCGAATTTGTTTTGGTCCAAACCATGTAATGAGGCGAAATTAAAGGATACAAGGTCGACTTAAGTAAAGAGCTGAGTAGGTATTTGTTTTAAATTAGATGTGAGGAATTCACATTAAACATTTACAGCTAAAATAAAAAACGGAAGTAATGGATCATCGGGTAAAGTAAGAACAAAATCAAGCTGATGAAAGCAGCCAGTAAAATAATCGATAGAATATTATAATATCGCAAATATTTCAACTGGCGCCTTCTAAATAGCCTTTGAATCTTTCATAACAATCTAGCAACATTTAAGACGTGTGATGCCTACACTATGTTGAATGATTCATTGAAAAAGTGGACAAAGACGGCATTCTTCAAATGTGTATTCACTTTGCAGCCGTGTCATTGAGGCATAGCATGTAAGAAGCGCTATCGGCATACACATGTGCGAATTATTGACTTTTTACCGTACTGAACTTGTCAACAGCGATTGTACATTTTTGCACTTTGCAGTTCTATCTGTCTATTATGTTCTTACGTAAAAACAGTAGTATTTCCAAGTCACAAATAAGGATTTCCCGTGTGGTGCCGGATTAGAATAGCACCTCCCCCTTTCTTCCCGTGGGTGTCGTAAGAGTCGACTCTGGGAAAGGGTTAGTGTATTGTGGGCGATGGGCTAGCAACCTGTCACTGCAATATCACGTTTAACCATCTAGATACCCTGAAATTGCTAGATGTGGCACTGAATTCTTGAATTCATGTGCTCTGCCTACCCCTCTTGGGAATACAGGCGTGATGTATGTATGTACAAATAAGTTGCCATTTGTTCCAAAAATTAGTACATTCAGGCGTTTCTTTTCGGGGGTCCATCAATTGTAAAATTATATGGATAAAACTGCTTTGCTCCTCCACATAACAGTACAGTTGTCCATACCATACTGAATGCTTTCGTCGAAGTATCAACGTCTCTGATGATGCGTCAGAGAGAACCGTAACTCGTGGCTAGCCTTCGGCCTTTATTGTACTTTTATTATAGTGGTAGTTTTAGCTATGAGTTTTGATGAATTTAAGTTCATTATTTTGTTTTCTTTCAGTGGAGGGAAAGTCTGTCATTGAATTAGATCAATACATCTGATTGTTTTCTGAATACTCAATCCAAACTATCCAGCCACGTTTCTACTTTATCTAATAATTATGTCATTCTACATAAAATTGTTTGTCCTTACTCAATGGTGGTATGTCAATTACACTTGGTTTAAATAGGTTAATCACCACAGTCAATGTGAAGGCCGCGCGTGATGCAGTTTTGGTCATTCGATCGCATGTGCGTTGTGACGCACGCGCCATATGGCCGTTGGAGAAACATCTAGTACATCTGTTGGAAGCCATAGCTAAAACTGGTGGGAAATTCTAAGAAACATTTCTTTGGCGAGCAAGTAAACAAGTTATAAATGCTGAAGTTTCATAATCACACGGATAGTGCTCGCAAATTTAAAGACGCTCAACGTGCTATGATAAGGGCTTATACTTGGAATTTCTCTGCAAAATCTAATGAGTGAAACCAGGAATACTCATGTCTGTAATTGTGCCTAACGAGCTGATCTGACAGCGAACCTAAGTTAGATATAGCCTGCATTAGGACGCTGGAGTGATAATGGTCATTTAACCCGAAGAACATACCGTTGGAATTGATGAGTTATTGAGTGGAGACCGCGGATCGGCAAACATAACGTAAGTACGAGTACGACGTTCGCAGACTCGATGGCGTACCGAACTTCGCACAGCGGCTGGCAAAAGATGGATGGGTAACCGATGATCGTGCTCAGTGAAAAGCCATAGGAGAGGGCTATATGTCCAGCAGTGGACGAGCATAATGATAAAGCTTCATCTATTCAGTACATTTCCCGGAAAATATAAAATCGTGTAGAGTAATTTCAGATCGCCTCCATCTAGGGTTTGCTATACATCAGGATTTGTTAAAAAATGATGGCATTTTGAATCCTTTGCCAGGATTGCAATTTGATTTGGCAACCCTAATAAAAATGATAAAACTAACGATCTCAATATTTTTTTTGCCCATAACTTACGTCATATTTACAAGAAATGGTAATGAGTAATAAGTATTCGTTCTAAAACTGAATATAATCATTAGACTGATGGAAGCACCTGCGTGTTATCATAGCTAACGTGATTTAGAACAACAAATGGGTCAAACGTATGCAAGCGGCACCGGCGCTAGCGCACATGTGACAAGCTGAGGCGGTTCCTAACACTGAACCATATCAAATATGGAATTTTCTGGAGTCAATGGTTTAGAGTGTAGCTTTGGTCCTATATTATTTACTGTTTTATGAGCAATAAAGGGTTATACATACTAAATGTACATAAACCATCATACTTCATCATCTACTGCTTCTTTAATTCCTTGTGCAATAGATTTTTGTTCAAGCTAGATTTTTAAGTTTACATTGTTTTTATAGGCACAGTGCAGTGTCCGCTGAATTCCAACATTAAAAAAATAGAGTTCATAGTAGTGTTTCTTGCTTAAATATCGTCATTGTTGTTACTGACATATTGCAGTTTTACTTTACAAATCCCGTATTTTGCGAGGTTACTGATCGTTTCGATTTCCAGTTCTTCTTAAAAAGTTATTTCGTCTATTGTCTCTGTATTTAGAGACCTAAAGTATTCAGGATATATTCTCAGTATCTACGCAGAATTATCTTTAAGGGCCGATTTAGCCAAACGATAATACAATTTATTCTTAGAACAGTTACTCTTACCTCCTTTTTTCAGGTGGAAAATTGAGTTACTTGAGACTAAAGAGTCACCTAACATTTTATCTTTATTTCATTGAATCGGCCCTAACGTGTAAGTTCACGCTATCTCTCTTGACTTGTACCACCACAACTAGAAGCCTTATATTACGTGACTAACTTTACTATAACAGTGGCTTTGCATTTGCCTTATAATTTACGGCGCTGTTCAATCCGTACTAGAAATTTAAGGAGGCGTATTAAACATCGGTAAAGTATCCCTATTGTTTACAAAATTATATTCGATTATGATTTATTAACGAGTTTTACAGGTATTAGATATTTGTGTATAGTAAATCGGGGTTTCAATTAAAATTAGTACAGCTGTGGTCTTAGTTTGTAACGTAACACACTGAACTCATCGACGAGCGATGCGTCGAGATGTCAAAATTAACAGTCAATAAAATAGTTTTGAGGAAGGAGGTCAAAAGGAGAGGCCTTTGCCCAGCGGTGGGATACAATAATAGGCTAATAAAAAAAATAAAAAAAATAGTTTTAAGTACATTATTTTAAGCGACAGGTTTGTCACTATATCCACTAATATCCAAGGAAGAAATGGAGGAGTTATTCTAAATCCAACAGCATACAGTTCATACCTACTTGCATACATTTACATCACTCCTCATTTCCTGCAGGAGAGGCATCTTCAAACAAGATGTCAAGACATAAACTTCCCTTTCTCGCCAGTTTCGGATACTCATAATTTAGGTTCTTTCGTTCTTTTTAATATTCCACAATATTTAAATGAGATGGCCTCCCCTACTAATATCATAAAGAAGAAAGTAGGTATGTCCGAGTTTGTTTCCAATTCGCAAACTGCAACTACTCTAGTGATTTAACAAATACATGACAGCGCTGTTCATGATACATTTTATAACCTGGGGCCCTATTTCGTCATTACTTGCTAACCTGCCAGGTTAAAATTAATTCTGCCAGTAACTTGTACCAGTACTGGTATTTGCCCAACAGGCCGCAAGGTAGAATGTAGGAAGTGATGAAATGTCACATGTGATGTGGAAAGTACAGACTGCGTTTCCTGATGAAATGAAAATTTAATACTAGAGGAAGAATTAATGGGTAAATTACTAAGGTACATTTATGAGGTGGTAGATAAGTTGACACTGAATCTCGAGCAAATCATATTTTCCGTGACTTTCGACGATATGTTCTACCGTTGGTTCAGACCTTGCTCCATTAACGCAGTGCTGAGAGAAGTTAAATTTTTGTCCGGATCAGTTCTGTGATTGGTCCATCATTCATTGAGTATTTAAAATTCGAGCTTTTAAACCATCTAATTCAACTGGACACTTAGGTTCTGATCACTTATGTTCAGTCGAAAACAACATCAAAAATTTGTAGCAGATTCGTATAAAATGTAGTCAGATGAATGAGACTGCTGAAACCCTCGATTTCTCTACCTAAGTACAGCGTCGCATCGTTGCATTCTTATCATTGCTAAAAGCGACTTTATAAACAAAGATAATGTCAATTTGGAACCTCTTGAATTAATGAAGTAAAATTAATAACTCCTGTTTTAAATCGAATTCAGCTCGTCACATTTCGGACTAGTCCGTATCTCATCTTGAAGGCGCGGCGGCTGCTTCAGATTCAGCTTTGGAATCATTCTAAATACATACAAACATACATCACGCCTGTACTATTTCCAAATAAGGTAGGCATTCTAAATTAGTTTTATAAACTGTGGTCTCAAACAAAACACTATCGACACGGGGCAGCATAATCACATAAATCACGATCAGAGGCAACGCCTGTGCTCAATCTAGGCCACGTTTACAAATGTTTACACTGATTTATCCCTCGCCCTGTGGCTAGTTCGCGTCGCAGGTCGAGTTGCCACAAACTTGGACGTAGTTTAGGACAAACAAAGGAATATCGAAACAAAAGTAAATTATAATTTAATATCAATTTCAGGCGAGCTGTACCTCAGCCCTAAAAAGCAAGGGACAGGGAGAAAAATCTACAAAATTAAATGTGTGCGTGTGTCCGTGTGTGAAGGAATAAAATAGTACTTTTTCATGAAAATGTCAAAAAAGAGTTAAGAGTATCAAACCAGTTGAGCTGTCTACTACGAGCGAGCTTGGCAGCGAGGCTAATGAGTCTAATGACACGCTACCAGTGAAATTAGCATTTTCGCACGTATGTCAAAGTGTAAGATGTCTTTTCTATTCTATTCATAACCTCCCGCGGATATTTGACAGCTGTTTACTTTTTCACGGTGTTGGTGGTGCGGTCAAAGGGCGCAATCCCATGCAGCCACTTATAGTGAAAAATTTTGCAAACTTAAAAAAAAAAGAAGTTAGTTTAATGACACGAATTGGTCAACATATTTTGTTTGTGACAAGTGACAAGCTCAAAAGTAAAGTAGTATACGCAATAGGTATAACCTATTTCTTATCGCACGTAAACTTGAAGCTACAATAAATAAATAAAAAATTGTAAAAGAAAAATGTTATGATCAGTAATAAAATTTACCAGATTTTAAGAGGTGGGCCTAGTACTTAAAATATGTCCATGTTTAATGCCAACCACTATACTAGTGGTAACCCAAAAACCACTGGATCGTAAAATCATGGCAACACCGGCGCCAGCCGACCCCGTCGGCTGAGATAGCTAAAGTTCACGCTGTTCCCTTAATACCGACGCAAGCGGGCCAGCTGCTTTCGTAATTGTGATAAATGAGTTCAGGAGTCAATATGGTAAAACCAAAACTACACCATACACTAACCAATTAATTCCTGACCCACCAAACGTTGTCACAATCACAATAAATGTAAAGATTCGTGATCTACAGGGTGTCCCAAAGTTATGGGACATGAAGGGGAAGTACCTTAAATATCGTAGATAGTGTATTTTGCTCAAAGAAGACTTTATCTTATTTTCAAAAGTTAGTAATTCTGCATTCATAGATTTTCTAAAAATTACTTGCTTCGTCTGGGAATCGAACCGACTAAAATGTAAAAAAAAAAATCATCCTGTTTTTATGATGCCAATCGAAAGAATAGCTAAAAAATAATAACTCTGCTAAAGTAACATAGTATTTTAAAAGAAAGGAACAACGTGAAATTAATCACTTTAATCAAATTAAAAACATACATGAAACTGTCGTAGTCAATTAATTGGGTACTTTTGTGTAAATTAAATCAATTAAATGCTTAAAATGTGATCCCTCTTGTCTTACACAAATCGCCAATCTTTTAATGAGTCTGCTGCCTGTTGATCTTCGGACCTTACCCCATTAGATTTTTTCTTTTGGGGATACGTAAAAGATATGCTATACAAAAAGCAATACAAAAACGTGGGTGAGTTACAAACAGAATTGTGCCATATCACATCGAGTGTTCACCATAAAATTTTTAGAAAATCAACAGGCAGTGGACTCATTAAAAGATTGGCGATTTGCATCAGATAAGAGGGATCACATTTTGAGCATTTAATTAATTTAATTTACAGAAAAATACCCAATTAATTGACTACGACAGTTTCATGTGTGTTTTTAATTTGATTAAAGTGATTGATTTCACGTTGTTCCTTTCTTTTAAAATACTATGTTACTTTAGCAGAGTTATTATTTTTTAGCTATTCTTTCGATTGGCATCATAAAAACAGGATGATTTTTTTTTGAGATTTTAGTCGGTTCGATTCCCAGACGAAGCAAGTAATTTTTAGAAAATCTATGAATGCAGAATTACTAACTTTGGAAAATAAGATAAAGTCTTCTTTGAGCAAAATACACTATCTACGATATTTAAGGTACTTCCCCTTCATGTCCCATAACTTTGGGACACCCTGTATAGTGTGTCAGGGAGACTCCCCGATTGACTAATTGGTTCGTTGGTGCTGATGGATGAGAGTTCAAAATTTTGTCAAAAGAAATACGATTAATGACGAAACCTCATTGTAAGAGATCACCATTGCCTAAATGCATCAGTCAATTCTAAAATCTAAAGTGGGACAGTAATCGCGTCGTCCATCTTATCCTCCGCGCCTGAATACTGCAAGCACTGATACTTTCTGGCTGGATAGGCTTTCGGCTTACAGAGTAAGACAGCGATCCAGGCGGACCCTGCATAATGGTAGACAGAGTACATACAACCTTACATAGACAAAACCTTGTCATTACACCAACAACACAAAACAGACATCTTGTCTGACAACGCCGCATTCAACTCCATGAAAACTTCTTTGATTTAAGTGACGAGGCAGGCACTTTATTGGGCAATATTTGATATCTCTGTTGCTTCTCTTTGCATCCCAAATAAATTGCCGCCAAAATCTTATGCAATAAAAGATTAATTTACTTAAAGGACAACAACTGTCTTTTTTGGTCACAGTGAAAAGCGAAAAATAGAGTGACATGAATACAGAAGCATACTCTTTCCAAGTTATGAGGCAATCGCTTGACAATCACAAGTCAACATCACCCACGCGCCTGAAAATCGGTGCATGAGGGCTCTCTTAAAAAACTGGAGAGGCACAACGGAAGTAGCTACTTTTCGCAGTTCAAAACTTTCTTTTTCAATAAGCCCACTCTTAACAGCCATTAACGTCTATTTCGAATCATATCGTGATGCACAACTAACGCGGAATCGTATACGAATCGTAAAACATCGTAAAATCCTACGCGATGCAATAAACCGACCCACAACACAAGTCATAAACTAAATCGTTTTCGAAAATTGTGAATGAACGCAATCGAGTCGGATAGTAGTGAAAACGATATTAATTGCGATGCGTGGAAAATACCGGTTTTCGGAGTCGCGGTGTAAGATAGCAATTATTTTTATTATTATTGAACTTGCGTTTCTTTCTAATTATCGTGAGACATGACATGAGTTCACCCTATACCACGAGCATACCAAGTTATTCGCTTTTACTTATCACATCACACTAACAACCTATAAAGGCAACAGTTTGCTAGTTTGTGTGTGTGTTTGTTACTTCTTCACGCGCAAACGGCTGGACCAATTTCGTTAAAACTTAGTATGCAGGAAGCTGACATCCTGAATTATCACACAAGCAACTTTTTATCCCGGATAAATGCTCCAGCGGGATAAAAAGTAGCACCCACCAGAACTTGACAAAGGAAATCGCATTACGTTCTGCGATGGGTCAGGAATGAATTGGTTTGACTATACTCTAATTAAACAACGCTGTAACGCGACATTGCAAGACATCAGTAATAAAGAGAGAGGTTTGTACTGGAGGAGAGAGATTTAACTGGAAAACGAACTTACTCTTTTTTCTCTCTAAAATCGTGTCATATAACTTGCTGGTGTCCTTTGAACATTTTGTTTACTATTTACTAGTATTTACCACGTTTATTCCAATAGCCGTCTTGTAAACACTTAAACCGGTGACCAATAACCAACTAATCCTTATCAGCGATTTCCTGTATTACCTATAACCGGAAAAGGCAGGACTAGATATCAACACTATTTCCAGCTCAGAGCGCATTCAAGGAACTGATACTGCAGTAAAATGTACGAGTCTTGTATGACAACAACGGTTAGTCACGAGTTCCGTGGAGAAATTGGTTGTTTAATGTGTATCAAACGATTCTTCCGTGGATGTCGTAAGAAGCAACTAAGGAAATAATTTAAGGTATATTTTAGGCGATAGGCTAGCAACCTGTCACTATTATACCTTAAATCTAAAAAAATGCCAGAAGTGGCCACGAAACGTGAAATAGTCATGGTTTTGCATATGCAGCGTTTCGTGTGCTCTGCCTACTCCGTGTGATGTATGTATGTAAACCCGACACAGCTTTGAGCACAAGTCAAGAACTACCGACGAATCTACAACAACAACAGATCCAGTTGTCATTTTTATAAGAAGGACGATCGTCATATGTTACTGGTAATTGTCAGGTTAGCAAAATAGAGCCGAGAACGTACGGTACGTTGTCACAATAAACATACATACATACATACACAACCGTCACGCCTTATTCCCTGCGGGGTAAACAGAGATAACGTAATAAAATATAAATAGATAAATATCACAATAAACGTAATAAAATAAATAAATAGATAAATATCACTGGACAATTCACACCAATCGCCTAGTCCCAAATTAGGCAATTTAATACCTGTGTTATAGGTACTAGACAACGGATAAACTTACTTATATATAGATAAACATCCAAGACTCGAGAGCAAACATTCGTTTTCATCATACAAACATCTGCCCCGACCGGGGATCGAACCCGGGATTTTTAGCTTCACAGTCAGGTTCGCTAACCGCTGGGCTATCCGCCCGTCACAAAGTTTTCCTTTATAGAGCAATGCAATATCAATGATGCTAACTGTAAATACGTTCTGTGGTAGGTCAGGAGTCAATTGTTCTGAGTGTATTGGGACTTCATGACTGAGTAAGAGTTGCAGCTCTCACTGTCAACAAATCCCATCTCCATTAGCATGGCACGAAACAACAATTTCAGTACTTTCTGATTTTACGACCGGCAATAATTCGTAGCATCATAACGATCCGTAACCCTATTAATAGTAAGGCCGTTGCCATAAAAGAAAACAGATCTCTAGATCCATTTGACATAGTTAAAGTTAAATGCAAACACTAATTTGATGCATCCGAGTCGCGAAGTGAAAACAGAATGCACCGCCAACCGCTAACGAGATGGCTAAAAGAAAATACAGATTTTAAAATTAGAATTCTGTGAGCGCCGTAAAACGCGTGGCGAGTGTAGATTTAAAAGTAGAACCTTTCAAGCTTTTAAGAATAAAAACAGTAGAATGACGATTTAGTTGGTTTTATTCGGTGTTAAACAATTGAATGTTCAAGGACCTACTTTTTAAACATGTTTGCGTTTTCTTAAATCGAGTTTAGCACTTTATGAGCGTTTGGTAGTAGCCGCAGCGTCTTCGAAATAGTCCAAAAGTCGAGGATAAACTCGATTTAAGACGTGAGTTGATTTTTTTATTACGCCTCGCAAAGAAAAAAATTTTTTTTTTTTTTTTAATAAGAACGTACTAAACTTGCGAAGTCTGTTTCCTCCATTTCATTAGCGCTTTCGTAAACTATTGAAAGAGATGAGGAAGAAGTCTCAGTATTATTTACTGCTTCTATAAATTATCAGATATTATCCGCCAATCTAACATCTCTATTGCCCGTGTACTTTAATATCGTAATTAAGTTTCCTGTGCCGCGAAACGTGACGCAATTGTAATAGGATAAATAGATGATTAACATAGCAATTATAATTAAACATAGCTTGGTGTTTATGCTGTTATGTAATAGAAATTTAAACACATACGTGGCACACATCGCTAAGCACAATCCAAGTTAAAAAACGAGTATTTAGCGAAAACAGAAACCATGGTAGGATTGATGCTAAACTACTACCGTAAGGCTCACTCATTGTGAAGTAAAACGAATACACCCACACCTATTTATCGAAATTAGCTTAACATGTTCCGGGCCAATACGTGACCCTTCATTTGCGGCAACGCGCCACGACGCCGACGGCCCGATATAAAGACGTCAGTGTATACTTTAAAGCTACTGATTAAAAAAATCCAGCATGAAATGCTTTATTTTCAGCATGTTATCTAAATTATCGGTAAAGAAAGTCTTAAGTAAAGTAAACTCATTAAGTACCTTTATCAGATAGATACAAGGAGATCAATTACAGCTACTGTAAAATTCTTCACAAGGAGTAATCTAAGACAACATTGATCACATGATCACTTAACTACAGCACTAAAATCACTTTGATCTCTTTCAAAGTGATGGCGTCGACTGTCGACGTTGCTGTTACAGAAATAGCTAAGCCTTGTTTGTCAGTGAATACTCGTTCCCTTAATTCGGAATGCTTTTCAAGCAGTAAAGCAACTTGATTATCTTAGTAAGTCACTGTAGACATGGTATTTTAACGCATTAATTTCCACCGACGCATAGGCATATTTACTTATATCACTGTCAATTCGCACACATGTGTTCGCGGCACTTGAAGGTTCAACTCTAGAGAGATCTCAGTGAACGAGAAACGAATTTGAATAGCAACTACTTTATTGACCGTTAGATGTCACTATACAGAGTGAGATTAGGTAAGGCTTGGCTGTTATAAGAGCTATACAGTGTGAACAACAGATCTCAGCGATTCTTGGCGATTCTTCTCAGTCAGAGGAAAAATTGTTGGTCACGTAAAAATCAGATTATTTGGAAAGTTTCTGTCTTAGATTGTTAGTAAAGGCACAGCAATACTAAGAATCTAATCACTAAGCTATACAAGAATATTGATACATAAGCTCTAGGCGTAGAGTTCTGAAAACACTTTCGTGCTGCGGCATACGGGCAATCCCTCAAAAGCCGTCACTAGTATCAGTCGTACATTCTAATAAGAATATTTATTATTTATTCAACGTTTGTTATGGCTTCCCAGAGACTTTTAAGGTCATAGGACATATATTTAAAGTATTCTAACGTTGTTAGCTTCAAGTTGATGCACACATCCTTTAGTAATTCTTTCAAGGAGTTCATAAATTCCATCACACGGCCTCTAACGGTGTAGAACTATAAAACTTATCTTTAAATCTATCCACTGCTATAAAATAAAACGTGTCAAAGCATTAAAGTCTCCTATGTATGGAAGTTTAAACGAACACACTTCGGTCGTACCATTTACACATAGAATCTAAAATAAGCGACACGATTACCACCCGGAAAAGTGGATGATATGAACCAGTAATTGATAGCCTCCCGAAAAAATGTATTGACATTTTGTGCAGCTGAGTTATTAACATGTAATAAACAGGTATCTGTGGTATCTGTTTTTATATCTGCAAGTGGCTGCGAAGTGTAAAATACTCATGGCTGTGTCTATGTAACGTTTTGTGTGCTCTGGCTACCACAATTAATTTCACTACCATTGTACGTTGCTAAGAGCCTAAAGAATTACACTTCGAGAACTCGAGATCTACTCAGGTCTATCAAAAATTACTAGTAAATTCACTGTGTTATGAATACCAAGATAGTTTTCAGATATTTGGCTTAACAATATGGACTAAGTACCTATTATGAAAATCGCCCAAGCTCTCTCATACTGAGAGGAGGCCTGTGCCCTGCAGTGGGACGTATATAGGCTGATGATGATGATGATGATTATGAAAATGAAATAGGAATCAATCGCAAATCAAAGGTGACTTCATGATTTTTGTCTATGGAGGAAATGCTTTAATTTTATGTTTCTAATAATGAAATCACTAACAATTACACTGTATTTTTAATAATTTATACAGTATCCCGCTGCTGGGCAAAAGCCAATCCATTTTTTTTTCTACTCGTCTCTGGTTTTCACAAAATCTCGCCAGTTAGACCTGAAACGGTCTAAATCATCTCGCAAATACTTACACTAGCTAAGCTATTAGCTATACTAGATAAATCAACAACTCACAATTTGGCTTTACACCCCTCATAAAACACTCGACAATCAAGTCAAAGAAACAAAACAAAAAACAGGTGAACGTTTTGTCGTACAAAGAAACTCAATTGCGCAATCATCATAAACGTCTCAATCACCATACAACGGCGTATAAAAAGCACGACGAATCCAATAGAATCGATTACACGGTGTCGTGAGAGTATTCGAAGCAAACATTGCCACACGGTAGCCGTTATCAATGTAGGGCAGCCCACATAAACCATAACCGCTTTTTATGAAACTGTTTACATTGCGGCTGGTCTAACAGATTGGGTTAGTAATCTGTTATCTAAAACTAATCTTTGAGTACAACTAGGTAAAATACAAGTATGTACTTTTATTACATAGCGGAAGATTAGTTCGACATATTTCAAGCCAATTCATGATCTATCATCGGGAGCAACGTGTCACGATGACAGATGATTAGCGGTCAATGCGCGTCTAACCGCTGCCACCTTGGAGTTGCTCCCTAAGATAGGTCTTGTGCAAATCTTGGTATAAAGACTTGAGTGTGTCAGTATTAAATGCACTATGAGTAAGTCTCACGGTAGTTTCAGGTTTAAAGTAGTCGACTATATCTAATAAATGTAATGGAAAATGACGATGTTAACTGTCAGAAGAACAGGATTGCCTGGTTATTAAAATGATCTAATAGAAGATCTCATAAGTTAAGCAAATAGTAGCTCTTGCGATTTTAAGCTACCACAGCGTTGGAAGAATTCGATTCGTGTGGAAACGGAGATCAAAAATGCATGAGATAGATATAAGGTCGGTAGAAATTGAATTATGAGGAATAAGGCTTAAGTGCCTCCAAGATATATTACGAAAAGGTATTATTCATGATGACGGTTTTAAGCACTAAAATCTTCAAAATCTTAAGAGGCTATCAACTTCAAATTGCGCTTACGTAATCGTGTTAGTAGGTCAAGCGATTATAGACTTGATTCGTTTAGATGTGGGCATCGACGTGAAATTAAAACAATCCTTATTTTGTGGCTTACGATAACTAAGATATACAAATTAAACTGCCTTCTCATATCTTCTTACATTACATCATGAGTAGGAATCGCTATCGTTTATTAATATTATGAAATCGTAATCTCATCGGTTAATTCCTGAGTCACAGATACCAAAATTCCACCGACGTTTACCGTTGTCATCAAAATACTATCGGAGTAAAGTAGTACTGTTAACAGTTGTATTCGCTCGTGTACGTTATTGCATGAACACGTTTGTCAATCTTGTATGACATAACGGACTGTGGTTATTGTCCACAGTTAGCATAACTTTTAACATATTGCACGCACACAACTCAACTTTTATGCGTCCATTCAACAGACGCAGAGCCTATAGTAATAGTACCTATATATTTTTAACTCGTATACTAAAAAGACATTGCCGGTATTGCTTGTTTTGATACCGAATTTATCCCATAAAATAATCAAATAAACACTAAAATTTGGTTGATCGCGATAGTCCTATTTTTTTTTCTTATAATATGTATAACACGGGCAAACTACTTCTATCCAGGATGCAAACATTATCGATAGTTTCAAGAGCACCAATGAGCAATAAAACGTAGCCTCATTATTTGTGAATTTGACATTTACATACATACATACATATCGTCACGCCTCTTTCCCACAGGGGTAGGCAGAGACTACTTTGTTCCACTCGCTACGATCCTGACATACCTCTTTTGCTTCATCCACATTCATCAGTCTCCTCATACATACTCGTCGGTTTCGGGTACTCTTGACCTGACCTGTTTCTAAAACGTCCGCGATTTGGTCACGGAACGTCCGTCTTGGTCTTCCCCTCCCACTGCACCCATCCACATTTGACATTTGCACTTGTCAATTTAGGATCTCAGAACAAAAATAGACTATAGCTTTAACCAAAAACAGATGCCGATCAGCATCACACGAGCAGAGTATTTCCAATTGTCCAAAGATGTCCGACCCACTTACGCCAATCTTCGTAATTCTATGTGATTGCGCCCAATCCATGTTTGAATTGCCTTAATTCTTATCTATACTGTAGAAAGTGGCGATAACTGGGTCAGGGGTACATTTTAGGAGACTAATAGTGTTAATGAACTCTGTTAGGAGGCTAAGCAACTTTGCATTGATCAATAGCGAATAGAACTTTAGTATTCCTTTACTTACAATGGTAAAGTTGCTGCACGGCAGTAGGAAGATGGTTTGATCAGTTTTCGTTTGAAATTATAACTTATTGGATTGTAGGACCAGTTTTACCATAAATACATTTAAGAAGTCAACTATGAAGTCATAATTTGCATCATCAATTTTATTACAAATCATTAAATTAATCATTAATCTTCAACGTAAAGTATTTATAGAATCGACAGTCACTAATGTCTGGAGTTGAAATATCTGTGATATAATCAAATGTACAGATAAGGCTATCTGTAATTAGTCAGTTCTGTACATGGAAATACTTTTGGAAGGAAATACACTTTAGTCTGAACTTCCATTTTAGCATTCCATACCAAAATGGTAAAAAGAACCAATAGGAAGAATTTTGTCGTATAGCTAGACCGTCTGGCTGTTGGCATTGCTGATTACCTCAGCATTCAGCAATTACAAAGACATCGACTTAAAATTACAAATTTGTTAACATGACATTTGTTCAAAAATATTTATACAGCTCTGCTTCTTAATTACTATTGAACCACTGTCATCTTTTTGGTGGATATACTCTTAAATCCTTCATCTTTATTACGTATCAACGAATCACTTACTAATTTGAAAACCACTGCTTCAAACGACAGCTTAAGACCCGAGGTGCTGATAATTAGGTCTCCACGAGCAAAAAACAATTCCAACTAACAAATGGCTTTTCAGTGTTCAACTGTCCAAACCTTGATTGAATAACAGTAGCCATCTAACTAAACTGGTTAATTATATCGTTCCATTGACCCCGAAATTGGAGGTTTGGCAATTTTACTTTCTTACAGAACCAGTTAAAACGTACTGCTGTATCGTTCGCGAATCTCAAGTTAATATTGTATGAACTTTTTGTTTTAGACTCACGATTTTATCATTAACTTTTTACGTACAAAAATAATTGATTTATCGTTTGACCGCCGAACTTTTTACTTTCATCGGCTTTATTAAAAGAAATTGTGTCTTACTCTTACAAAAGTTTTTAACGCTCTTTTTAACTAAATGTTAAACCGCTGATCGGCAATCACAGAAGAATTTAAAAAAGAGTTTACGGTGCATTAGCTTCTTTTATCAATCAGAGGCCTGCCACTTAAATATCAAATATCAATAACAAACGTAAACAAAACATACTCAGAATGCTTTTCACCCTTTTAATAGCAAGTAAAAAGCAGACAGTAGTATTGATGATAGCAGAATGACACACCAAAAAAACGCTGTCACGCAATTTAATTTATATTGAACCTAAGGCTTGGACAATGGTGATCCAAAGAAATTCGAAGCCTGACCTCTCGATACCTTTGTGGCATTAGAATCATCAGATGCACAACATGGCGTTGGAGATGATAGTTGTGCAGTTGAAAGTGAAATGGAAAGTTCAAGTGTTGACCGATAGAAGCCATAGTGGGTTCATCAACGCCCCTTCAATGTTGAATGGCGGCTTAAGAATTGGGAAAAGGTAGTGATAACATCGGAATGACTATAAAGTTTGGGTACAGTATAAAAATAAACAAACGCTTCGTGTGAAAATAAAGTGAATCGTTTAGCGAAAGTGATCAGGGAGTCGGTAAGGCAAAAGATATGATTCCAAGAAAATTTGTAATTAAACAATTTGTAGTTCTTTTCCATGATGAAACTTGCTGTAAGGTTAAGAAAGAATACTACGTTCAACAAAACGGAATAGCTATTAAATCGATCGCAAAGCAGGTGTTGAAAAATCAAGATAAAGATCAGAAGAGAAAAAATCCAAAAGCATTTCCTAAATCGTGACCAAGCAACTGGAAGTGCGTCCATGTAAGCCTGATCAACTCTTCGCTTGAATTACAGTCGCGGGCTCACAACGTGTCCGTTATGTCATGGGCACTAAAGCCCAAAATAGCCCGCAAATCATTTTGGAAAGCGCAAACTGAACAGTACCAGTTGCAAACAATGTATTACGCGAACAATATGGCTGGTCTCGTGCTGTGAACAATATCCTCGCGAAAATTATTTATTATTAAAGCCGGATCCACTTTCGCCGTCGCAGGCGCAGCGATGACCGCGACAGATTAGTCCGATGCAAGTTGAGTGATGGTGAGCAATGCTAGTTAGCTAACAACGATGCTAAATATTTGGTCAGCTTCTACCGCAATGAATGGAGAGGTAACATGACCTCGTAACGAGCGGCTGTCCGAAATTAATCAATATTAGATGTAAGAGGTAACTGCATGGTAATATTCTGAAAAGATAAAAGAATAATGTACTTAATTTCTCGGCAGGTTTTATTGCAGTAACGCTAAATCCGACGATAGTGTCACTGTTTTCAAACCAATAAGAACCTACTGTAACAATCGGCATTGGAGCCACATTCATTTCTAATTGACAAATTACCTATTTGAGATTAAGCTATGATTACAAAAGCATAATGGCCATGTATTTTTAAAACATCATTAAACATTGAATAACTTGGCCAGCGCAATACAATACAGAAGGTCTTCTAAAGCTGTCATAACACTGATGACAACAATAACTAACCAGCAACATCCGATCAATAAATATTTGTGACATGATATTTCTTCATGACATGATCTTCTTATGTGTAAGGAGTGGCGAGCTAACAAAAAATATGTAGCCCTTACTTTGGCCAGCTTCCAAAGTGTCCTATTGAGTTGCGAAATCTCAGGATCAAAATGAAGGAGTCATCAGAATGTATCTTATCCACTGTAGCTGTAGGTATATACCAACGATCAAGTATTAAGAAATTGATCACTGTGGATGAAGCGAAAGAGGTATGTCAGGATCGTAGCAAGTGGAACATATGTAGTAGTCTCTACCCTACCCATGTGGGTAAGAGCTCTAACTTCACTGCTCTAGCTTCCCAGTGCCTCTAGTGCTCTTTGCCCTACCCCTTTGGGGGAAGTACCAGTATAATGCACATATGGATGGAAAATATTGACCAACCAGCTCTTCTAACAATAATTTGCCACTAATTCAGTACCATCGTGTCACTTCTCCGCTGTTCATTCTGTTCCCTTCGGCTGATGATCGACTAAATTAATTACGCACGATCACTGAGACGTTATTACGTTGAGCAAATTTCCATCAAGTGAAAGTAATAATTCACTTTCTCGGTTCGGGTTATCTTCAGGTAAACAGGTATCGCATTAATTGCTCTGATGGAGACTGATAGATTGATTTATTGCGTATGTAAATGAGACACCTCTTTTACCATTAACTTGTAACGTGTTTGACTTAATATTTGCGCGACGATAAACACGCGAGTTGTTGGCAAATAAAATGATGCAGAACCATAAATTTTATTGGTAAGAAAGCGTTTGCTAATCAAAACGGTGATTAACTGATTTTATGTTACATCTCACATTTAAATGGTTAACTACAGACAAAATCATTTACAAATATGGTAAAAATCTAATTCAGAAACATATTAAATTCTTAATTTAAAACCTGAATTTGTTAATTGGCAGAAATTTAGTAATTTTTACCCCTTGTCGTATCTGGTTGAGAATAACACCTCCTGTTCTTCCATGGATGTCGTAAAACGTGACTATAGAAATAAGTTAAGAGGAAATATGCCGGTCGAGGGAATTGAAAAATAGGTATTTGCTAAATCTATTGCTGTCGCGCCGTGACCTGCCCAGACGACGTCGAGTGCGATAAGAACAACTACAGCTCGGACCGAAAATACCTATGAAAATTATTCAAAAACAACGTTTCGTAGTCCCCTGATTTCTTCTCCAAAACTTAACCGATTAAATATGTTTTTTCATTAAATGTTTAAAAAATGTCATGACCGTGTTCCTATGTTCTTATATTTTGATATAATTGTGTTAAAATTGGTTTCTAGAGGTTTGAACATGACGGAAAAAACTTACCAATTTTTCATGTTTTTGAAGGTTAATATCTCCTTTAATAATTCAATAAAGAAAAAAAGGAAAACATAGGAACATGCTAATATATCATTAGATTGTTGATGTAAAAAATCATTGTTCTACGGGTAATATCCAGCGAGGAATCAGGGGACTACGTTTCCATACAAAATATGACCGCTCCATTTCCTCTTAAGGTTTGTTTCAGGTGACAGTCTAGCAATTTTTCACTATTATATCTATGTTTAAACCTAAAATTACGCAAAAAGTGGTAACGAACTGTGAAATATCCATGGTTTTGTTTATGTAGGCGTGATGTTTATGTTATTTAGTAATTTCGCTTCAAGTAGGTAAATGAACCATTAACCTTTCTAATTCTACAAAATTGACCAAATTGGGTTTGCAATGTCATGTCTACGTACGAAACAGTTCCGGGTATTCAGAACATATGCATAATTATTCTACTGGAAAAGATAAAACCAATAAACGAGAGCGTGTGAAGATATACTCCTAGGCAGCCAAGTGGAAAGAAGCGATGATAATTTAGCTTCATTAACAGTGCTTGAAGGCGATGTAAAACAGGATTGTAAAATTGTTCTTCTATAGATAGCAGTAGATACGTAGTTATTGGAACCTTGGTATTAGCAACCATTTTGACTCGTTAGACATTTGCAGTGTCGAGTTCTCTGGTTACTCTTTTGCCGCGTGCGCCACGCCTACCACTATCTAAGGCCCTGTCCAGAAGTACGCCCGAATTGGCCACGTATTAAAGTACATTGCTTCTTCACGATGCGTCGTAGTTTCATTAAGCGTGACAAACGCAGCAATGAATAGTCAAACGCGTTTAAAATCGCAGCGTTTTCGCTCCTGGACAGGGTCTAACACAGCTGACTACGGGAGCGCGCCGAGCGTCTGCGCACGCGGTGCTAACGCCAACGGCCTGCGAGCGACCCGCGCGGACAAATCTATAATCGTTGTAGAAGAGGCTATGAAACGTAAAATAATCTTGGTTTGTCTATGTAAAGTTTTATGTGATCTAGTACCAAACATTTGATCAAAACATTTTAGCTTGAATAAAAAAAAATCTTTTTTAAAAATATTGGCAAATTGTCTATGAGAGCACCTGGGAGAGTGAGGATTCGAGTTCGTAACGGCAGTAAGCATGATTGTTCAGTTGTAATCTGACTTTATTTTAATGAATTAAAAAATGTTAAGTTACTTACATCATTTTTAAATCCTACATTATACGATTTGTGACAAGGTTACAGCAGCTTCCTGACTGGGTGAAATAGATTCGTAGTACAACCGATGCGCTCTAATGGCTACAACCACAAGCGCGCGCGCAGCGGACTTTGATCCGTTCGCACGTTGCACTCGCGACTTGGATCCGTTGTTGCAAACACGTAAGTATGATCTTAAGCGGAACTTGTAAACATTATGGACAGCTATACCACAGGGTCCAAATTAAAAAAATATTTGGCATGCTTGGAGTGGGAAGGATTAGCCGGATCCGGAACACGGTGTTTACGCGCTTTGTCGATGTCGGTGTAAAGACAGCCAGGCTATAGTAGGGCTGGACTGGTCAGGGCTGTCGAATGCGTCCATTGCGGTGGGCTAAACATGTCACAGAGTGGATTCCTTGATATGGAGACCGAGTTTAGCGACTGGTCCCAGAGCGTTCTGGATCGGGAGGAAAGCAGAACAAGGGTGGAGGGCTTTAACCGTGGGATACCAACCCAGACTAGATACTATTAGATACTAGCTGTTCCCTGCACCTACGTTTGCATAGTTGTGCTATAATATCACGGGTTCTATGCTTCCTGCATTCCGAATTTTATCAAAATTGGTCCCGCCGTTTGGGAGTGAAGGTGAAGGTAACAAACATACACACACGCGCACAAACCTTCGCATTTATTTTATAATATTAATGTGATGTCCTACCTTTTTTTAAATCTTTCGAATGTGAAACGTTTATCATTATGCTAATACTATCACGAAAGTGTTCTCTTTTGTAATTAAAATAATACTGCCTTTCATCGAAAGCCCAAATATCGAAGTAAGATGGTAGATAAAATACATCAGCAGATGTAATATCATATTATTATAGCAGTAGGCTCGCATACCAGTGACCCACTTGCTCACCCATTAGCCCACAGCGACGTGACACGGGCAAAAATTAAACTTAAGGTAATTTATTATACTAAAACAATAGGCTTTGTTTAACAAGTAAGAACTCTTATTAATTGATTTACTTACCATCTGCTCTTGCGTCACATTTTAATCAAAACGCCGGCCATTAATCACACTTGAGTAACGGTCTTACCTGAAAACAAGAAAATGAATGATCAATCATCTTTGAGACATACAGCGAACATAATTTATGCAATGATTACGACCCACTTAAAATTCAATGAAGGCGATAACCTATCGTTAAAAAATGTCTGTGTAGTACTCGGCAATAAAGTTTGCACATCGGACTCCACCACGAACGTCTGCTTAAAGCATTGTCTCTCTTTAACTTCTGTGACGACGATTGTCTCTCGATGTTGTACGTGCAGATTACATTTATAAACAAACTAGCTTTTGCCCGCGGCTCCGCTCGCGTTTTATTCGGGATATCACAGAAGAGATAGCTTTCTACATTGAAAACTTCCACCCTTCATTTTAGGAAAATGGGAGGTTTTGAAGAGACAAAAAGTAGCCTATGTCACTCTCCATGTCCATGTCTATCTCTACCTAAAAAATCACGTCAATACATCGCTCCGTTTAGCCGTGAAAGACGGACAAACAAACAAACAAACACACTTTCACATTTATATATTGGTACGGATACCTACAATTATACGTGCAAAATCACTGAGTGAAACTAACGTGAGACTCCCTTATAATGAAACATACGAGCACGAGCAGTCGCGCAAACAGAGCGGTGTAGCGCAGTGCGCGTTTGGCAGGTTTAATTTGTGATTATACCCAATTCAAAAACCCAAATCTATAATATGCAAAAAGTGGGTACGAACCATGAAATTATTGACGAATCGACTTATCTTACAATCGTAAACGCTTCAAGATCTCAAACACTCGATAATGTATCTCCGTAATCGAATGACAGACGTTGAAAAGCTGAATGGCGAGTAGGCCATGATTTCCACGACCCCAAAATCATGTCCATTCATGCGCAGGCGGCGGTAGCTCCAAATTACAGTCCGAGATAAGTGTACGGACTTTTAAGGCTTGTGAAGACATTAATAATAAAGAACAGATAAGAATTTGAGTATTAAATTGATTCACGAGTGCGTTTGAGTTTAGAGTATAAACTTGTGTTAGCAACACTGATGACGTCACCCGGCGTGGCGGGGGACTTCGATAGACACGGCACTTTGACTCGAGCTACGGCGCGCGCAATACGTTGTGTTTATTTTTGTGTTTGTTAATTTGTATTAACCGTATTATAAAATTGAGTTGATTGTCTATCTACGGTTTCATTTATTCCAAGCGTTGCTTAAGACAGCGGATTAAAGCTGAAACTTGTGGCAAAAACGAAAGTCATGCCTGCGGTGTTTTTTGCTCAAGTCTAGGCCAGTCGATTGAACTATGTGGGACCAATATGCCCGAGCACTTAGAATTTATAATAAGCGAAACGGGGAAGTGGGACAGTTGTGCGGAGAAAATAAAAGACGACACTCGGACTTGTTGTGTGCGTTGAGGATCTCAACAATTATAATGTACCCGTTTATCTACAACCCGATCATAATGTCCATGGTCTACATTAAGAAACCTGTATTGCATTGTGTACAGTATGTGCCCCCACTTACCTATCCAGGCAATTCGGTGTTTTGAACGCGCACCACTACTAATACAAAGTTTGTCTAACTATTTTTAGCAAAATCAAAATGAGGTAGTTCATGATATTAATATTTCGCTAAAAATAGTTAGACAAACTTTGTATTAGTAGTGGTGCGCGTTCAAAACACCGAATTGCCTGGATAGGTAAGTGGGGGCACATACTGTACATTATAAATTACATTAAAGTTTCAAACGTCATAAAATTTTTTTTTTTTTTTTCAAATTGTTTGTAAAATTTCCAATATGCTGCCATGTTAGGCGTTCTTTGTAGGTTCTATAAATGTTATCCCTGAATACTTTAAAATTATTTTATGAATGTACAAAAATACTCAATACTCATCAAGCATTAAAATACTCGAGATTCATTATGCAATTCGCCATTTGGGCTCATTTCGTAAACTACGCTCGTATATTAATTCTCCTTATTACGCAGATTTAAGTTTAAAATTGATACCTTTAGTTAGACTAAAAAGTTAGATCTAATAATCACTGCAGTTATTATTTTAATAGGAAATAATAATGACAACACGCCTTCTATAAGTTAATTAATTGCTTGAGTATTTAACTCGCCACTCTTGTCTTCCACGAGTCCAGTTTTCCCGCATTTCCTTCAGATTTTCCCATGCTTTCCAAACGGGTTGATTTAATTGATTGATCGTTTGTAGAGATATCTTCGATAAGTGGGCTTTACACAGATTTTAAGTGGCAATTTGTATTACATCATGAAACACTTATGACGGAAATATTTAGAATGCTTGTAAAATTATCGTATCAGCATAATCTGTATATAATATTTTTTGAGAATAAACTGCCTTGATGGGTTCAACAAACAGTGAAATGTTACGGGCATGTATAGGTAATAATGTATTATTATCAGACTGCATTCTTCGTCTTTCATTTCTAGACCTGTAGCCAATTAAAAAAGCAAGAAGCTAGTCAAATTCACGCATGGATGATTGCAAACCACCGCGTGACTTTTCAACTTTTCATTTTATCAGGAAACCTCGTTTTTTCCTGTTATTTATATACACCACTATCATACTGTAGCCTCTCTTTAAACTACGGAGATAGGGCAGGAAGACGTAATTTTTCACATTATTAGTTATCATTATCACCAAAAAATTCGCAACGTATCACCAAACCAACATATCACCAAAAATATTATGTGCAAACCGAATTATCTTTGTTTCCTAATTCTTTTGCACCCCCGTTTCGTAAAACAAAAACATACTTTCGTAGACATTTTCATCGCAAAACATTAGTTTGAGATAATCTACATGTGAAAATTCCAAGTCAAATAGCGTTTCTGATTCCTGAGACAGCGACCTGCGATTTTCATATGAAAAAAAAATTACCTACTCGCGAGTGAAGCGTGCCTTATTCCAATACTAACTTTTATTCTCATTGGGTTCAGTCGACCCTTAGCAACCAACGCCGTAAAGATTACTGTACTATTTTGGTTCCGAACTCGAGGCATTACCAATGAAACAGTGAAGCATCTCGCTTCACATTCACTCTCGGACTGTCGTAATCCCCGTAATATTCGACTCACTGGAGCAGCTACTTCTCGGTATCTAATCGCTCTGCTAGCTCAGTTACTCGTCCCAGTTGTACAGAATCAATTGCACGACAGAGAACACTAATTAGCCAAGACTGAGGCACTTTTCTGACCACAAACTATAGGAAGCGATTGGTTACCGCTTTATATCGGTTTTTTTTTTTCAACTGTTAAATTACAATATTATGATAGAGACAAGGTATCCTTTTTTCAAAATGTTTTGTAAGCAAACTGTTATATTTTAGTAATCGTAACATCCAATGTAAGACAAGGTATGGCCGACTGCTATGTAATATTTTATTCTTTTAACTGACATGGAATCATTTATAACGTCACGCCCGTATTCCCAAACGGGGTACACTTTTAGCATAATTTTAGGTCTAAACATAGATGAAAAAGTTACAATAGGGAAACGTCAGCAGTTATGGACGGTTTAAGCTGACAAGCACCAGTGATGGACACTTCATTCATAATTTAAAGACCATAGAGTTGTGAATTGATTGTTGTAAAACAAATGACTTTTCCTTAGTGGGTAGTAAATAAGAGTCATTGTCCATTACTGGTTCTTTGACTTTACCCTAGTAAGCTGTCGCTTAAAGCATATTTAAACGAGTTAACTTAGTCACATCTTACGACATCCAGGGAAGAAATGGAGAGGTGTTATTCTAAACCCGACACCGCACGAGGATATCAATAAGTACCTAATTAAATATGATAGAGAAAGAAAATAGCCGACAGCAAAACATTGTCAGCGATGGAGCCACGACCTAAAGATGTTAGCAGTTTCAAACCAAGAAGCAAGACTACCATAAGGACGTTTTCCATAAAAGGTTGCAACACACGATAATGATAGCTAATTGGAGATTTCACACGGTCCGCAGATTAACCGGTACAGACAGTGTGTTACCGGTGACTAGCTGACTAGTTTCAAACGAGTTGCTGTGACATCACAGCGACACATTTACTTGTGTATTGCGTGCAGTTTGCTTTACCGTTTTGCTGACGTTAATGCAAATAGAGAAAATATGACTTAAATGTAAACCGGTATTGCATTTAACTGCGATAGTGTAATAGACTATTAAATAGTGAGAAGGACGTGGAAAGTGACAGAATGAAAGAAATAATTACCATGTTGTGAATACCTTGCAGCCTTTAATTGAAGAGCAGATAAGAAAGAGCTGATTGGTAATTGAAAGCAAGCGAATGTATTTTTTTTAGTTGAGGAAATGATCTCTAAAGAATTAGTTCCAATAACAGGAGCCGATAAGAATAATTCAGCAGAAGCAAAGGTTCCGTGCATAAAGCTCTAGCAAACAGAATAGAAGGTCAAGCCAACAATGGTTAATCCTGCTGCACACATCAAGAGCAGTCGATCGCAGACTAAATATGTATGGGAAAGATCGCTCGTGTTGATAAATCAGACAATGGCGGTCGTGGATACATCATAAATATAAAGTGAGTATATTGTTTCGCACTCTACGACCAAATTGAAGAAACAGGAACTGTTGAAGATTGTGAATTGTAACAGTCATAGCTTATAAAGAAAGACGATAAATTAAAATATTATCGATGTTTTTGAACTTGAAAGATGCAATATAGATATCTTATCACGTCAGAAATTGTTCTTGTTCGTCCTTATAAATTGATGTCAAGTTCACGTTCGATATCTAATCAGAATCCGGATCATCTCGATCAGAAACAACATTGTCTCAGAGTAAGACTTTTATACTCATAAATTGCAATCGATTGTTTTCTTCTTAAACTCCATTAAAGATAAAATAAGAATCAATAAATCTGTTAAACATAAGATGAAGTAACAAGATTTAACGTCCAATGAAAGCGTTACACAACCTTAGTACAGCAGCAGACGCTGCCCTAGGGGAATCTTCAACGATCTATTACAAAAGCATGGTAATTATGAAGAATAATAAATTTATTCCACTAGCACTTTCAGTTGGGAGCATAAATCTAAAAGAACAATTACAATGCGTAATAAAATAAACGCATAAAACATGGTTACGAAATAAGGGCCCATTTGACATGGTAACTACGACTGCCGCAATCGGAATCTATATATATAAAAGGAGAAACTGACTGACTGACTGACTGACTGACTGACTGACTGACATATCAACGCACAGCCTAAACGG
>BHDV01049629.1:18839-31559 GCA_005406045.1 Adoxophyes honmai | reverse complement strand
AAAGACAGCTCTGACGCGTATTTTTGTGAAAACCCTTCAACAAATTGGCTAAGTAAAAGAAATCTGTGTCGCTAATAAAATATTTTTTTCCGTTAATCCCTAGAAAAAGAGTTTATTTATATGTTACTGTAGTTTTTCTTTAAAAACTTAAGGATTTATAGCTTTCTAAAGCATTTGAAAAACATCAAAATCACCGAATTTTGTTTGCACGCTCTTAATGTGTGACGAGCTTAACAGACCTTCTAGGCACTTTCCACTTTCGTTTTTTTAAACCTACCTATAGTACCTATATCTGTATTTATTTTACATACAATAGCATTATCTCACTACTTTTCCCGCCGACTTTGTTTTCTATTCAAATTCTGTATATTACGGACGTTGCCACGTAAACTCAGCCTTTATTGAAATAACGAAAAAAATATTCATAAATAAACATGTCAAATGAAATTGTGAGAGAAAATACAACTGCGGCGCATTCCGCTCTCTTTGCCGAGTATTTCGCAGAAAAAACGGCCAAGTGCGAGACGGATTCTTAGCGTGGGTTCTGTGATTTTAAACATAAAACTACCGTGACACTCACTCATAGTGAAAAATAACCTCGGTATAAACAACGTGAGTAATTCCGTTATTTTTCACTATGGGTTCTGTGAGACACAGATTCGCCTCTTTCCCGCGTAGATAACATGGTTGGCATATAATAGGCATTAAATTGTACACACATACATTTATTTTTTTCGTTTATTTCATAAATTAATGACGTATACATTTTTACAGAAATGCATACTACCTACTGCCCAACTGCGTAGCGGTTTGTTGGCAGTTCGAAAGCTTTTGAGACATTTTGTGTCTTACATCTAGTTAACATATGTTACCGGAAATGTGTGAAATCAAGGAATTGTATACAAATCCTAGGAGATGTATACAATTCCGATACCATTTAGGAAATGTATAAAATATTGTTTGAAAAACTATTCAATGCATAGATATCCTAGGAAATGTATAAATTTCCTCGGAATTGTATACAATTCCAATATCGTATTAGGAAATGTATAAACCTTTTTTTTAGGTTAGGAAATGCATTTACGCACTATCCCTGAGTCGTTTCCGCATCGCGGCAACAACCCAGGGAGTGTGTGGGACTCAGAGTGGGGAGGAATACCCACTAAAACCCAACCGCCCTCGTTGCCGTTAATGCGGGTGTCCCAGAGAGATGCGGGTGTCCAAGGGAAATGTGGGTGTCCCAGGGATGGAAATGAATAAATCTAACCTAACCTAACCTAAATAAAATCGCTGTTACATAAGTAAGCGCGATGCGTGATTCGGCAGCCATTTTTGAACATTTCCGATTGCGATTTAGGAAATGTATAGATTTCCTAGGAAATGTGTAATGTGTAATCTATTTCACACATTTTCTGTGCAATTTTAGGAATTACATACATTTCCTAGGAATTGTATACAATGACGGATTACATACATTTCCGTTAACATATACAATAATTAGGTACACCTGTATTACCAAAAAGGGTAGCCAAAGCAGACAAAACCCTTAATGTTGTATTAAAAGGAATGTAGATATTGAACCACTTATCGTATATTTAATAAATCCAATACAATATTAGTCTTAGCTTAAAACAATCGACTGGCGAGTGACGCCGAGAGGCCGCGCCATATTCCCTGTCAAAAGTGACAAACTCTAGTGTTGGGACTAGTAAATAGTGATGTGCCATACAACTGATTTTCACAGCTAACAGTTGGCAGGTATAAGTGACAGGTTTTGCTCACTTGTCGCCTAAAAGCATACCCTAACCTATTTCCCTCCTCTTCCTTTTCTTAAGTCGCTTCTTACGACATCCATGGAAAAAATGGAGAGGTGTTATTCTAACCCACGACACCACACGGGACTAAGTTGTAGAGCGACAAAAAAGATCATTAAACTGCATTTACTTTATAATTTTAATTTATAACGCATAAGGTAAACGTCCCTGTGTTTGAGACTGACCCAATGCATGGCACTTGCAACCTTATGTCATAGTAAGACAGGTGACAGATGTGTGTCATCTACGTCGAGCGTCGAGCATTGGTACATTTACCTTACTTAGTTATCGAGGAAAACACTCAACATTTTGAAACCTGTCTGTACCCTTTTTATTTTCTTTTGTACAATAAAGAGTTTTTTATTTTACTTTACTTTACATATTGGTCTGTAGCAATAAACAGCAATCTATTTTTATACTCTGTTATCGCCTCCCTGAAAAAAGTTTACGCTCGGCCTCTCCTAACGTGTATAAATTATTTTCGTTCAAACTTAAAGCACACGGAACCCAAAAAACGTTTCTTTCACGATTGTTCTGCGCGAGCCGGTGAGCAGGAAAAATACAAGTTTTATACAAACGGGAGAATTAACCGAACGCCTCGCGACTATGGCCTCCTGGTACCGCCGGGGAATTGACAGCTTATTTACAGGTGACAGAATCTATTGCCGTGCCGTTATTTATGAACAAATCCATTTTGTTCTTGTAATAACTAGCTGATGCCCGCTGCCTCGCCCATTTTACAAAATTAATAAAAAAAATATATTATTAATTATTATTTACTCGGAGAACCATAATCAAGGAAAACGGAGATTCATTTAATTTACAAGATGTTAATAGAGCTTCGGCTGACGACTTTATCTACTTTGAGCAGCCCCTATACCTGTGATTCTTGTTTTGCAAGTAGGTATATCTGTCCCCGGAAGACAACAAAATACTAATAGTATACTAAACGAGAGACTTTTAAATTTCTTAGAAAAATCTAGGGAAAATAACGGAATTACTCACGTTGTTTACACCGAGATTAGCTCGACATGTTTCGGGTCAATCCGTGACGCATAATCTGGAGCTACGCGCCACGCCAGCGGACAGACGCACACTGCGTGCAGCCGCACTTTCCGCGCGACTACTAGGCACAGCTGACAGCAGTTCACAACTACCCACATTTTCGCTAACACACTCACTATTATTGTCAAAAGACGGGTAGCACACAACACCAACAACATCAGTTTCTAAAGGCTCGTTCACACCGACCACAGACGTAGTACGAGTACTAAGAACAGTTTTCCAGTTCGGGGGAACCGACCATCCACTATCCCGATTTTTCACTATGAGTGAGTCTCACGGTAGTTTTATGTTTAAAATTCTAGGGAATTTATAATATTATGGATCTCATTATCTTACTGTGACATATCCATAAAATCCTGCAAGTCAGACTCGCGTACGGAGCGTTTCGTTTGACTGAAAGAACAAGCGCTTATACATACATACATATTCTCACGCCTGTATTCCCGAGAGGGGTAGGCAGAGCACATGAATTCAAAAATCCAGTGCCACGTTTAGCAATTTCAGGGTAACCAGATGGTCAAACGTGATATCGCTGTGACAGGTTGCTAGCCCATCGCCCACAATATTGCGCTTATCTGTAACCATTTATAAAATATCGTGGAAAAAATTGCGTCTTAATTTTATTATTATCAGGGCCCGTAACTTTCATGCCGTTGACACAAAAATGACGTCACGCTCCTTAAAGGGTCATCTGAAATAGTTTGATTGTAAATTATTATTATTAATCATTAGTTGTCAATCATTTTAATCATGTACAAATGAATGGAATAAATAATACCTACTTGATACGTGAAACGTAAATAAAACTTTTTGAATTGTTTTATACATACATTTTATTAAATGGTATTGTTACCACATTTCAGTCATTACGTAGAAAACAGAGTTCCTCTCTAACGTAAAGCACGCCATCCTTCTTGCATTAATTCCCGTGCAAAGAAAATCTAAGTCATCTTCGCGTTCATACGTAATGCAATATTAATAAAAATCCTTTTGTTTTGTAATCGTAGGTATTTTCGTTTGTTATGTATGTCACAAAAATACGATTACAAAAACAAAAATATGATTAAAATGTTTGACAACTAATGATTAATAATTTACAATCAAACTATTTGGGATCACCCTTTAACGTCAATTTTGCGTCAACGGCATGAAGATTACGGGCCCTGATTATTATAGTCTTCTGGGCACGAACCACCTCTCTTCTCACTGCCTAGGCTTAGCACGGCAACACGCTCTAGTCGCGTCGCGCGGGATAGTCTCCATGTCACTTTCTGACGTCTCTAGTTAGACAGTAACAGATATAGTCTATGTCGCGCGTATCTCTACTAAATAAGGGGACTGCCCCAGTTTCGATAGTGAGACGTAAGTGACCAGTGGCGTAGCTAGGGGGGGGCGGCGGGGGCGGTCCGCCCCGGGTGTCACCCTCCGAGGGGTGACACCCGGCTGTAAACTTAAGTAGTCAATGAAAAATTATAAAAGGTAAAAAAAAAACATTTTTTATTTTGGCCGTTTCTATCGAATTCTAGGGGGGGTTCTAGGGGGGGGGTGCTTTCCTACGATATCCGCCCCGGGTGTCACCCATGCTAGCTACGCCACTGTAAGTGACGTCACCGGCAATCAAATGAAAGTCTAGTAAGTGTTACCATGGTAACGGCACAAATATAATAGCGAACGAGCTTCTACCACCTTCTACTAACTCAGTTCTCAGTTCATTTGTGAACGACCGAACAAATTCTACCTCCAACGAGCTATGCGACCCTGGTAGCTAAGCTCCGTAATGATGTTTTTATTCACCTGTTCCCGAACCCTCCGTAGCCAGGTGCTCCAAAGAAGGACCGCAAATAAAACAAATGGCCCCTAATCGGTTTCCGTTACATTCTGGGATTTAAAATATTTTTGAGGGCCCGCCCGTAATGCACAAATGGATAATGCAATTATTGTTTTACGAGGGAAAGAGGGGTGAATATGGTTTGCGAAGTTTGAGGATACCGGATACCGGATAATTTAAACCAGCCAAAGATTTTGTATGAAACGTGAAATAGTGATGGTTTTGTCTGTGTTAAGATTTGTGTGCTCTGCCTACCTCGTTTGGGAACACAGGTGTGATTGTATATGTGGTAAAGAAATTGGAAAAAGGCGTTTTAGGATTTTGCAAATTTTGTCTAGCACGTGTTAAATGTGGATTCTGTCTGATTAATTTGACTTTATTTCAATGTAAAATATAACTATTTTTAACCGACTCCAAAAAAGGAGGAGGTACTACTTTTTGTGTGCATATGGAGCACGTGAAACGTTGCACAGACGAACCTAGACCATATCACGTTTCGTAGTCGTACCTAAACCTATTTAAAAATTGTACATGGTCATAACGCATGATCTTGAATAATTGAAGTAACCTATACATATACATATTATACATACATACATACAATCACGCACATGTTCCCAAATGGGGTCAAAGCACACGAAATCTGACATAGATAAAACCACGATTATGACCAGTTCATGCGTCGCAGCCACTTCTGGCATAATTTTATATTTGAAAAAGATGAAAGAGGTAGTATAATAGCAACAGGTTGCTAGTCTAGCGCCTAAACTAAACCATACCCAAACCTATTTCCTTAGCCGCCTCTTACATCCACGGAAGAAATAGGGAAGTGTCGTGACGGGATAGAACCTGTTTATTATCTTAAAAAAAAAACATTCAAAGTAACTTTTCATAGGTAAAACCGCTGAAAAACACAAGAATTAAAATGTCCTGCGCATCCCCGATCGCGTGGTCGCCCTACAGCGCCGGACGCGGATAATACACGCTTTATTGGAAATTTCCTAGCGCCCTTAATTGTACATCCATACGCCACACACGGCGCTGTTCGTTATGGATGCATACCTTTTTATGGATGAGAATTATGGCTGATCGGGCGAAGGAGCGTTGTCCGTAGAACCAGAGTAAACACTTTATTGTAAAACATGTCATTCAAAAAAGCAAAATGGTAAAGTACTGCGGATTTATCAATGCTCAAGACTTTTGGTCAAGACTCTGGGCCCTTTAATGGCAGGTTAGTATGACATAGACTAGTAATTTTTGCGTAAAAGATAAGAAAAAGTGGAAGGGATAAGTCACAGAGGATGACCAAAATTATCTTAGTTTGACTATGTGGAGAAAGTGAGAGTCATGCTCAATCAGGAAGCCGAACACCTGGAGGATTTGTTATATCCTTTAAGTAAACGACAAAATCCGGCAAAGTGTGATTCGGACTCGAAGGATTATGTACCAAAACCTGCAAAAAAAATCACAATTATTGTTTGGGAGCCCCCGTAAATGACTATTTTATTTTATTTTTAAGTATTTTTTTGTTAAAGCGGAAATAGAAATACATAAGTCTAGCTAGCACGGTTCGTGAGGTACAGCCTGTTGACAGACGGACAGGGAAGTTTCAATAACAGAGTCCCTCACCCTTTGGGTACGGAACCCTAAAAAAAAACCTTGGCGACAGCCCGTAAACGTCGTAGATCCTATTTGCAAGCGGCAAAGTGCATAACCTATACTTGCTCGGTAAATCAATTAACGCTTTTAGAACTTGCAAAGGAGAGCTTTTCTTTTAAAAGCACTTTCAAAGGTGATCAAGCTTTTAGTATGCGGGGACACGCCGCGTGTTGCGTCTGTTTCCATCAGTAACCACTTTATGAACGCTTATCGGAAATTAAAATGGAATTTTAAAGGGCAAAAACAACGAACTACTAGTGTACCTCTTGCTGTTTTTACATATATCAGAAAGAAAGAAACGTTTATTGACACAAAGGCATAGGAATACAGTATCACAGTGACATTATGTTTAATCGTATGTGTCAAAAGGTCCCCACTCAGCATGACGTCCCGAAGTGAGTCTTGAGACACACTACGAGACGCTGATTTTCGGTGAGGCTACATTAAAACTAAAAACTTAAAAACTGTATGGCACCATTATCCAAGATATATCACGCCTGTATTCCCAAATGGAGTAGACAGAGCACACAAAACAAAGACAAATGACTATTTCACGTTTAGGGTCATTTCTAGCATTTTATTTTAGTTTTAAATTGGCAGATATGATATAAACGGGTTGCTAGCCTGTCGCCTAAAATATATCTTAACCTATTTCACACACCAAACACACTACACAGCGCATCGACATACATTTGTTTTAGAAACCTCCGTTTTCAGTTTAAATATATTATTCTACTGCATATTACTATACTTTTTACAAGCTTTTATTTAACTTTACTAACCCCGTGTGGTGCCGGGTTAGAATAACACCTCCCCCTTTCTTCCCGTCGGTGTCGTAAGAGTCGACTCTGGTAAAGGGTTAGTGTATTGTGGGCGATGGGCTAGCAACCTGTCATTGCAAAATCACGTTTAACCATCTGGTTTCCTTTGCTAAACGTGGCACTGGATTTTTGAATTCATGTGCTCTGCCAACTCCTCTTGGAAATACAGGCGTGAGAATATGTATGTATGTATGTATTTAACTTTACTTTTGTATGTAATTAAAACAAAGGCAAAGGTAATTGCTTTTTGTATTTTGTTTTTATGTTTAGAAATCTTGCAAGGAAGATTTGCACCACTTCCAATAGACCGATGGAGCTGAAAATTGGTATACCTACGTAACTTGGATGACAATACAATATTCCGGCAGAGGACTTCTGGGTGGCCCAGCCGGGACTGTCTCCGATGGAGGGAACTCTTCAACGGTTGGTTAGATTGACTGGAAATCTGGTGCACATAATCTAGGGTGGATGACAGTGAAGTACAGTTGGCAAAAAGTACTGTCCGCAAAAAAAGCTTGTATCGAAAATGGAATTTCTGTTGGTTAGGTTATGTCAGTTAAGATTTTTAGGTAATCGCGATACAGTCCTTGTGTCTACAAGTGCTAGTAACCCCGTTTTCACACTTTGCGTATGTCGGCGGCTGGCCGGCGTCGTCGTGATTATGACCGTCCATGTAGAATTGTTTTGATGAAAACGAATAGAATAATTGAATCTATTTATTATAACGGTGTTTTATGATACCACGTTCAACGAGAATGATCCAGATTTAATAATTTGCAGTCCTTAAATACTACGTAACAAACAATTTACCTGCACTCAGGTAATGAACGGTAGTCCTTTAAAACTAAGTAACAAACACCTTAACAATAGTCCCAATACCCTTTCACTGCACTCAGGTAATGCCACTCGATGATCAAAACAAGTGACGTCACATATGTCTACCGTAAATTAATTCAAACTGTAACGAACTTCACTTTACGTTCAACACTTATAATATCACTTCAACTCTTATTCAACTAACTTAAAACTAACTTATACTTAATTTATTCAATATAGTCAAACAATAATTTTACATTTTGATAATTACTTATACTAATAACATTATTCAAAATAAATAAAACTGATATGGTAGGAACGCCGCCCATACGTACTTAACCCTAAAAATATGCAAAAGTGGCTATAAAATTCGGTATCGTCGCGGTTTATGTAAAGTAAACGTCCCTGTGCTCGACACTGACCCAATACTTGGCACTTGCAACCTTATGCCATAGTAAGACAGGTGACAGATGGGTGTCATCTATTGGGCGTTGAGTCGTCGAGCATTGGTACTTTTACCTTATGTAAGTATTTGTATGCACAGCCAGATTAAGAATTCGATTTTGACCCCGCAACTTGAGCTACTTCGCTCACTCCATTAATGACACAGAACTTTGGTCTCCTTTAACTTTAGTCTTTATCAATGCTAAAGTTAAATCAGTCAAGTAACAATGATATAGAAATGTAAGGTTTTCCGGCCAGCACGTCCGAGTTGCCCAAGTCTTGGGAGAGTGCAGCTGCGGCGCGTGGGGTGAGACATAAGCGCCAGCGATTTTTTATCTATAATTCAAAAATTAAACCATAACTCAAAATTTCATCTTAACAAGTTAGGTAAACATCCCTGTGCGCGACACTGACCCAATACATGGCACTTGCCAGATGGGTGTCGTCTACTAAGCGTTAAGGCGTCGAGCATTGGTACATTTACCTTTGACCGTAAGCGGTTCTTTTGCACGTCTTATTGACTTTACTAGCGTTTCATGAAGACTGGCTACCAAAGAGAATGCGCCGCAAGAAACTTGACACAAAGTTTTTTATTTCAAAAAAACATGCTATCATCATTCATCAAATATGTACATACATCACGCTTGTATTCTCAAATAGGGTAGACAGAGCACACGAAACGCTACATAGACAAAACCATGAGCGTGTCACGTTCCGTGGCCACTTTTAGCTTTTTTTTAGGTTTTGAGTTGGCATACACACATACATCAGTGTAAGGTTTTTCGCCCAGCACGTCCGAGTTGCCTAAGTGTTGGAAGAGTGCAGCTGTGGACGCGTGGGGTTAGGTATAAGCGCCAAGGATTTTAAACCTCGGCGCAGAGATGTTTTTAATTTATTAATTTGTGGTGTTGGGTTAGGAATAACACCTCGCTATTTCTTCCGTGGATGTGGTAAGAGGCGACTAAGGAATTAGGTTAAGGTATATTTTGGCGACAGCTTTAGGCTAGCAACCTGTCACTATTATGCCTGTCAACTAAAAACCTAAAGAAATATGCTATAAGTGACCACGAAACGTGAAATAGTAATGGTTTTTGCCTATGTAGGGTTTCGTGCGCTACAAAACCTTGACCATTTCACTGTTAGTGACCACTTTCTTTTTTTTATGTTTTATGTTGGCAGGTATAATAATAGCTACAGGTACAATATACATTAACCTATTTCATTAGTCGCCTGTTAAGACATCCACGGAAGAAATGGAGAGGTGGAAGAAATGGATATTCTAAACACCACACGGCAGTTATATAATTAGTGTGATGTGTTGTGATGTGATGTGATATAGTCTTCCGCCCATGACTCAGACCACCGGCTTATCTCCCCCGCCCTGTAATTGGACCAGGGTAGCTTTCTTCGCTCATTTACGTGCAATATGGCTTCGTGAGATCGCACACTCCTTTTACATCTACCGTACTGTATTTTTTACAAGATTTTAGTACCTAACCTATGATTTTGAATTGTGTGTTGGGTTTAGAAAAACACCTCTCCATTTCTTCCGTGGATGTCGTAAGAGACGACTAAGGAATTAGGTTAAGGTATATCTTAGGTGATAGGCTAGCAACCTGTCACTATTATACTACCTCTCCCATATATTTTCAAACCTAAAGTTATGCTAGAGGTGGCTGCGAAGCGTGAAATAGTCATAATCTTAGTTTTGTTTGTGTCACATTTTGTGTGCTCTGCCCACCTCATTTGGGAACAAAGGCGTTATTGTATGTATGTATGTAAAAATAACTAACATCAAAAAATCACTGCATGATGATACCATGCTTGTTTCACATCTTGAAACGTCTTTGGAAATAACACGTCTGAAATTTAATGAACACGTTCCCTTAAATCATGGGTTATTTAATAAACCAGAGTAAAGCAAGTTGCCCACAGATACCTCGAAAGTTGATAAATTTATAAGCAGCCTAAGTTCGAGGCAGTCAGTTGATTTAATAAAGTTGGTTGCCAGTTGCCAGTTTCTGCGTGCTAATCGAATTTGAATAAGGATCCGATAGTTTTGATTAAATACGAAGTTCATCGGGAAATAATTATTCCATCACGTTATTTGGTACTCTATCAAGGCCACATTCAGTAATTACGTATAAGTTTTTCCTAGATTTTAACCCCCTCGCCCACTATTATAAGAAAAACTGAGAATAGTCCTGCCCCTTGTTTAATATTAACTTAGAAACTGGAGACCGAAGAGCTGGCAGCTTCCTCGCTCAACGCATCAGCATTGCGATACAGCGAGGAAACGCTGCCAGCGTCTTTGGGACCATGCCTCGGGGGTGCCATTTTTTAAATATAGTCTAGTTTTTAAGTTAGTTATTATTTTAGTTAGTTATTTTGTTTTTGGTATTTTATTATTCAATTCGTAACTTAGAAACTAAAGAGTAAAGTGAATACACGTTTGTCTGTTTTCATGTATATTTTTTAAAGTAACATTATGACGCTTTTTCAAAGTATTTTTTTTAATTCGGGCATTTCGCGAGAATAGAGCGATTTATAAGTACCACGAGTAATTTTTACTCTTGTTTGTTGAAACACACCCTTATGTAAATTTTATATTTAAAAAACCTATTGGAAAAACAATAACCTATCTCGTTCAATTCGATAAAAGTTTTTTTTTGCTGGCTGAACTTTTTGCCGACTGTCTTCCATTGTCATCCACCCTAGATTATAATGCACCAGATTTTCAAGTGAATCGAGTGAACAAAGTTTTCCATAAAAAAGTGACACTTTGGGACTGCCTTAGGTTGTGGGCTAGTAATGCCGCAGAATTTAAAGAAATAGTCGATTCCCTGCCTCACGTTCACGTTTAACTTTCCTCGTGTTGAACATATTTCACCCTCGCTCTAAACAAAGACTTATAAACCCGCCATTACTAATATCAATTCCAGTCAACATAATTTATCGGCCATTTTAAAACGTGTCCCCACAATTTATAGCTTACGGGGAATCCTTATAAAATCCCGTGCACTAGCTTTGGATCTCACGGGGAGATATCGAGCTCCTATTGATGGTCCAGACGTGATCCGGCGGGAACCTGCAGACCCGTTTACTTGACACATTGCTGATACAGGGCATTGTTCAGAGGTTTTAAAATGGCGAGATAGCCGCCATTTCAAATCGAGTGGCGAGAAAATTGTGAAATGTAGCCAAGAAATGAAGATTCAGCAAAATTTCGTGTAAGCGGGATTTTCCGCGGCGTTTTATCATTACTTTGGCACGTTTTCTGCGAAATAAAAACACATGTTTCTCGTATCCCGTTACCAGGGCATCATAGCCCGCCGGAGCCACAATCGAGGCTGATACGGAGCGCCATATTGGCTGCGCCATAATTGCGCTGCGTCATCTGATTAAGTTGGTAAATCGAGTGGAAACCGATTGATGGATGACTGTACCGGATCGCTCATTATTGGTTAGTTTTGGCGCGAAAGTTGATCTACGGGTAAGCTTCAGCGAACGGGGATAAATTAATTTTATTTAACGGATTTTGCCGGTCGTCGCGCGGATTACGTCAGGCGCTGTTTGCGCAGAACGCTTGTTTGTTCTGAGTTCCTGGTAATCCTGGTAGCGCGCTCGAACAATGCTCTTAGCAGACGTTTAAGAAATTAATGGTCGGTGACTTTGTACAAATTAAACTGCAGAAGATAATGGGTGGGTGTGTGTGATTTGTGAGAGCCGTAACTAACATTGATACCTAATTTTTGGGGCATATTTGAACTAATTTGTGGTAAAGTTGTTTTCAATAACTTTTTTTTTATTTTTTGCGTGATTTGTGTTTGTATTTATTTGCTATACGTAAACAACAGACCTATATTTCCAAACGATGTAGAGCGAAACATACCTAGTCAAAACCATGACTATTTCGTGCTTCATTGCTACTTTTCGCATAGTTTTAGGGGTAAACATGGATATTTCATTTGAAAAAATAAAGAGGACACCCTCTTAAAACAAATCCCATGGGTATTTACACCAAATAATGTAAATAATCTTTATTCTTCCCATATTTGTTATTGCCTCTCTTTTTGTCAATCTCTCTGTCTCTACTTTACTATTTCACTTGCAATTTTTGTACAGTATATAATGTTCACTTACTAATGTATCTGGGGGCACGGCCGTGCCCCCACCAAGTCGAGCAAGAAAGCGTCACGGCCGTACCATCCTTTTCTCGAAGCAATTCAGACCATTTTCGACCCCCTGTAACTTCGTTGTGGATAAAACTAGA
>BHDV01049629.1:6883-17127 GCA_005406045.1 Adoxophyes honmai | reverse complement strand
TGTCAGCTATTGGATTAGTATTACACGACCAAGTTACAAACATAGGTAAGTGGCTCAACAATCCCTGTTCGCGATGGTACCTAGGTAGGTACATACACTCACAGTTATGTTTCCAGATGGGGTAGGCTAAGTACATTAAACTTTACACAGACAAGACTATATCATACATACATGGGTACGACACGCCTGTATTCTCAAATGGGGTAGGCAGAGGACACGAAACGCTACATAGACAAAAGCACGAGACCACGACTATCTAATGTGTTTCAGCCACCTTGTAAGTTAATAGGTACAATAGTGACAGATTGCTAATCTGTCGCCTAAGGCATGCCTAAACCTATTTCCTTAGTCGCCTCTTACGACATCACGGAAGAAATGGAGAGGTGTTATTCTAACCCGACACCACACAGGGTGGATAGTATGGAATGTCACACTCATTTAGATAATTCAAACGTAAAAAAAACTATTTTAGAAAAAGGCACCCCCGAGGCATGGTCCGAAAGACGCTGGCATAATTTTTCCTCGCTGTATTACGATACAGCATTACGATGCTGATGCGTTGAGCGACGAAGCTGCCAGCTCTTCGGTCTCCAGTTGTAACAAGCAGATGCTTGAAGATCTCTTTTATAATGGTGAGGGCACTGGGGCCCCACGGGCTTAGAGTCTGTCCCAAATACTTTAAAAAGGGTTTCAGGGCCGAGACCTCTGTATTTAACGCTCTTTCATTCTATACATACCATTATGATACATTTGTCTCGTGCGGTGTTGGGATAGAATAACACTTCTCCATTTCTTTCGTGGATGTCGTAGGTAACCTCACTATTATACTACCTCTTCTATATGTTTTCAAACCTAAAATTACCTATGCTAGAAGTTACAGCGAAACTTGAAATAGTCATAATCATGATTTTGTCTCTGCTTACCCCATTTGGGAACACAGGCATGATTGTATGTATGTTCGTATGATACACATATCGTATCAATGTCTTAAGAAATCTTGTAGAAAAACTGTTGTGTATAAGAATAATATCAGCGGTTCAAACGCTCGTATATTCACAGCAGTGAGAGCAGCAATCCCACTGGTTAACAAACTAAGCTGAGATTTAATAAAATAATAAAACAACGCAGTCCTATAATGAGTCGAATAAACTATCTTAATAGTTGCGGAGCCACAACAAATGCAAATACTGCGGCATTACATCGCCCGGCGAAGCCGGCTGTCATACAAATAGCTTAAAATCTCTTTTTTAGGGTTTTTTACTAACATACATACATACCTAACCGTCACGCCTTATTCCCTGCGGGGTAGAGAGATACTACAGAGCGCCATTCACTTCTATTCTGACATACTTCTTTCGCTCACATTCATCACTCTCGTCATACACGTTCGCTATTATTACTAGAGTAGAACATTCGATGCGAGCATCTGACATTGTTAGTGTTGTGTGTCGGTGTAATAGTGGAACGGTGGATAATAGTGGAACGGTGGACAATATTGATGAAACGCGGGTTACGCGGGTAGTTCGAGGAGCCGTTACTCATGAAAATCAAGCGCGGGTACTTCGATGAGCCGTTACTGATGAAAATCAAGCGCGGGTAGTTCGAAGAACTCGGGCTGCGAAACAAACGTCGCGCTCTGCTTCAGTCAAGTCGCGGCCGAAACGTCGAGTAGGTAAATAAAATCGTGATTAAGTCCCGCGTACATATAAATATAAAATGATGATGGTAAAGTATTATACTTCTTTTTTTCCAGTGTGGTGTTGTTAAACAATCACTTCTTCATTTCTTCAAACTGATGCGTATGCGCATGACTCGTGTTTGATCATAATGACGACACTTAGGGGTACAGCCCCTTGAACTCGTTGTGATTTTGAGACACAGATTTTCTTGGTCGTTGTCACAGTATTACAATATGGAAATATTATCGTAATACTGTGGCATTGCCTAGCAGTAGGAGTTCCTCTTTAAGGCCCTGCTCAGACGACAGACTATTCGCGACGGACTTTTTAGTCTCTGAAAATAGAACCTATGGAATTATATGCAGTAACGCACACGACGCGCAAAAGTCAGGCGCACAATGCATTCAAACCACGCAGACTTTTTGTGCGCCGCAGACTCGATCGCACAAAAAGTCTGTCATCTGTGCTGCACCTTAGTAAGCCAACAACGTCCTATGAGAAATACGGCCGTAGGATGATTTACGCCTTCTACCCGCATCTATTATGTATGAATTGATATTGAAACGCTCGTCGCAAGATATACATGGCCCAATTGATGTTATTTATTCAGTGATATTTTAGGAATGAGTAAAGTAACGAAATCACGGAAAACGATACAGTTTCTTGAAACGGTCGTGTCTCAAACGATCACTCTTGAATTGATTTTTATTTTAGAGACGATCATTTATTTTCAGAATTAGCTTAGATCCTTTCGAAGTGCCAGAAATATAAGTCACATCAATGACCTGCGCAGAATACAAACATACATTATATACATACGTATATCACGCCTGTATTCCCAAATGGCGTAGGTAGGCAGAGAACACAAAACGCTACATAGAATAATTTTAAACAAAAAAAAACCGACTTCATATTAGCTTTATCCTGAAAGGAAACTTCTGTTTATGTGCATATTTACCAAAGGTCATGTAGGTATACGTAGCTCTCACCAGATTCAAGGCTTTAGAAGGAATAGCTCTATCTGATTTAGAACCCTCTAAACTGTTAAGTAAACCCCACAATGAACGAGCATTAGCAGAAATGCAACGCTTGAGAAGCAGCAGGCCTGGCTAATTACCTACTGAAACTATAATTTTCAGTCTGCAGGTGCATTCAGTATCGAAAAAGTTATCCTTTAACTCCTAAAAATTAAGGAGTTGACCTTTCATCATCAGCTCAGTCATATTTTTTTACTGCCAAGCGTAAATACTGGTGTAGCTTTGAAAAATGCACTAAAAACATTACCTGTGCCTATAAAATTCGAGGGTAACCCTCGATTTCCCTAATATCCCATCATCAGGTCAAGGTATGCTGACAATCGGACTACCTGGAAACTATACCCTTTCAGACAAAAAAAGAATTTTCCAAATAGGTCCAGGCGTCTTCGAGTAATCAGCGAATACACATAAAAATACTCTCCATTTCTTCTGTGGATGTCGCAAGAGGCGGCTAAGGACATAGGTTAAAGTAAATTTTAGGCGACAGGCTAGCAACCTGTCACTATTATACCTGCTAACTCAAAACCTACAAAAAATGTGCTAAAAGTGGCCACGAAGCGTGACATAGACATAGTTTTGTCTATGTAGCGTTTTGTGTGCTCTGCCTACCCCATTTAAGAATACAGGCGTGACTGTATGTAGGTATGTAAGTATGTACAAATGTAAGTTCGGACTAAAATTCCCGAATGCCCATACATTATTTTTTTATTTTAAGGATAATTCAAAAACTACTAGTTAGATCTTGATGAAATTAAAATGGGACCAATGGGAAGCCATTTGCTATCGAACACAAAAAGAACCATCGAAATCGGTCCACCCGTTTAGAAGTTCTGAGGTAACATACATAAAAAATGAAAAAAAAAAAAAAAAAAAAAAAAAAAAAAAAAAAAAATACAGCCGAATTGAATACCTCCTTTTTTTGAAGTCGGTTAAAAAATGATGACTATTTCACGTTCTGTAGCCACTTCTAGAATAGCTATATTTTTTTGGTTTTAAGGTGGCAAGTACAATAGTGACAGGTTGCTAGCCTGTCGCCTAAAATATATCCTACATCTTTAGTCGCCTCTTACGACACCAGAAATGGAGAGGTGTTATTTTATTCCGACACCACACGGTACAATATTAGGTATGCTTTAGGCGACAGGCTAGCAACCTGTCACTATTTTACCTCTTCCATCGTTGCAAACCTAAAACTATGCTAGAAGTGGCTGCGTAGAGTGAAATAGTCAAGGTTTTGTCTATGTCACGTTTCGTGTGCTCTGCCTATTACATTTGGGAGCATAGGCGTGATTGTAAGGTAAACGTCCCTGTGCTCGACACCGACCCAATACTTGGCACTTGCAACCTTATGCCATAGTAAGACAGGTGACAAATGAGTGTCATCTACTGGGCGTTGAGGCGTCGAGCATTGGTACTTTTACCTTATGTATGTATTGTATTTTTTTCACAGATTGTGTGGCCGCCGACAATGGCAACACTAGTTTCACCACTAATATAACTTCAATTTTCATTTTAAAATGAAGTAATGAAGACTAGAGGCAACGGCTCCGTCTGCGGCCAAGGGTTGTTTACCCCGACTTGTCTATTTCTGCTTTATATTCTTGGAATTAAGTTAAATTAAACAAAGTTTTTAATCTTAAGAACCCTTACGAGCGGCTATTTCTTCGGGCATTTTGGGGAGTGATATCTCTGACGATATTGTCGCGATTTAGCCATAGGACGATTTATGTTGATATTTTGTCGTGGCTAATACTAGAACATTGCTTTAGGACAAATTCTAATTTATTTGCTATTCCTCTTGGATTCTTCTCTTATTTGGAGTCTTGGATGTTTTATCTGTATACTAGCTGTGCGCGCGACTCCGTCCGCGTGGAATAGTGACTAATTTACCCGTTTTTTCCACATTTTCCAATATTTCTTCGCTCCTATTAGTTGCAGCGTGATGTTTTATAACTTAAAGCCTTCCTCAATAAACGGTCTATCCAACACAAAAAGAATTTTTCAATTCGAACCAGTAGTTCCTGAGATTAGCGCGTTCAAACAAACAAACAAACAAACAAACTATTCAGCTTTATAATATTAGTATAGATAAGTAAGTTTATCCGTTGTCTAGTACCTACCCATAACACAGGCATTAAATTGCCTACTTTGGGACTAGGTGATTGGTGTAAAAATTGTCCAGTGATATAATTATTTATTTATTTATTTATTCCTGAGATATTTCAGTACAGTATTTTAATGATTAGAATTACTTTAAGCGTTTTTTACTCCGTGTGGTGTCGGATTTGGAATAACTCCTCTCCATTTTTGCCGTGGGTGTCGTAAGAGGCGACTAAGGAAATAGGTTAAGGTATATTTTAGGATATAGTCTAGCAACCTGTCACTGTTATACCTGCCAACTCTAAAAGAGTCCACGAAATGTGACATAGTCACTGTTTTGTCTATGTAAACCTCTTAACTTGAAATCTAAAAATGAGCTAGATGTGGCTAAAGGATGTAGAACAGTCACAGTTATATTTGTAGCGTTTCATGTGCTCTGCTTACTCCATTTAATAATACAAGTATTATTTGTATGTCTACTCTAATTTCACATGTTTTTTCAATCGCTCGATGGTCAGCAGGAAGAGATCCGATAAGGTTCACCTTTGCACTTGTGTGCTTGTAATTTCGTCAAGTTTTTCGTCGTACAATAAAGAGTTACATACGTACCTATGTAGCTATGTAGAGAAAGAAAAGTGACGTCCAGATGATGGGTCACGGATTGGCCAAAAACATGTCGAGCTAATCTCGATATAAAAAACGTGAGTAGATCCGTTTGCTTCACTGCGAGTGAGTCTCACGGTAGTTATATCTTTAAAATGTATGTATGCAGCTAGCTCTCGCCACGCCACCTTGCGGTGTAGGTAGTGTAGTATTACGTATGCAGGGGACTGCGTGGAGTGACGGAGTGGACGGCGCGGCGCCGGCATAGCAATGAGCTTGTGGATGTATGCTTTGATGTCATAACTCCGTATTAGGATCAATTCCCCGTGTGGGCTTAGGGTAACACCTCTCCGGTTCTTCCGTGGACGTCGTAAGAGATGCATGGCGAGTTGATTGATTGTTGACACATATGTAGAATCACGCCTCACAAAAAAATCCGGGAAAAATATATCACAGAGGTTTTTAGACGCGTATACCCGACCTCCGGTTAAAATATTTACCTACGGCCAATTTCCGGCCATCTTGTATACATCACACCTGTATTCCCAAATAGGGTAGGCAGAGCACTTTTAGCATAATTTTCACATTTTAAGTTAAAAGGTATACCTAACATTGAATATCTCTATCTTTAGCTATACTAATATTATAACAAGGAAATATTTGTTTGTATTTTTGTATGTTTGTACTGAATAGGCTCAAAAAGTACTGGGCCGATTTAAAAAAAACCGGCCAAGTGCGAGTCGGACTCGCGCACCGAGGGTTCCGTACAAACCTGCAAGGTTTACAAAGTTCGTTCATTACGACAATCGAGTCATAACTATGGTATTTTTATTGCAAAATGAAATTCATACATTACAATGGGGGAAGATGGAGGAGCATACGTCTTTGCCGTTTGAAAAATGTTGCCCTCCCCATACATAGTATAATAACTCGCGGTCATTGCTGTAACTACAATTATGTTTACAATCACAATTTTTTTGGTGGTATAACTACTTAAAATTTTAAGCTTTTCGGAATTTTTCTGTTACCTGTGCGGTAAGCTATCGCTTCTTACCAAATTTCGAGATTCTATGTCAACGGGAAGTGGTCTTTAGGTTTTAATTCCCTTGCGTGTAGTTGCGAGTTTCAAAATATGCGGTATCAATGGTTGTACTTTTGCGTTTTACGTTTTTGCGTTGACTTAGATTTTTTTTTTCACGGGTTAAAGACAATTAGATCTAAGTATGATATGAATTTCAACTTGATAGCTCTACGCGTTCATGAGGAAAAAAGTAATAAGTTTATATTTATTAAAAAATATAAATATATTTTGTAATGTAACTAAAAATTTAAGGTTTTCGGAATTTTTCCTTTATGTGTGCTATAAAACGTTGCTTCATGCCAAATTTCAAGATTCTAGGTCGACTGGAAGTACCCTTTAGGTTTTGATTCCCTTGCCAGTACTTGCGAGTTTCAAAATATGCAGCTTAAATTGCTGTTTCTTTTGATTGCGTTGACATAGAAGTTTGATTTTGTTACAGCTTAAAGGTATTATAGACCTGAGTATTTGGTATGAATTTCAATTTAATACCTCTACGAGTTTATGAGGAAATGGGTAGTAAGTTTAAAATTATTAAAAAATATATATTATGTGATGTAACTAAAAATTTATGGTTTTCGTAATTTTTCCTTTATCTATGCTATAAGACGTTGCTTTGTACCAAATTTCAAGATTCTGAGTTCACGGGAAGCACCCTGTAGGTTTTGATTCCCTTGCAAGTGTCGAAAATTTGCGGCATAAACGGCTGTATCTTTTGATTGCGTTGGCTTAGAAGTTTAATTTTTTCACAGCTTCAAGGGACAGTAGACCTGAGTAATTGATATAAATTTCAGCTTCATACATCCACGCGTTCCTGAGAAAAAGGGTCTTGACAGACGGACAACAAAGTGATCCTATAAGGGTTCCGTTTTTTCCTTTTGAGGTACGGAACCCTAAAAAAACACTATTAGAAAGCTACATTCTTCTGAATTAACACAGGCTACGGTTCATTTTGAAAAAAATGAGAGATCCTTGGTAATCGTCAATAATGTAACCAAGGGTGTAAAAAAATCATCACGAATATAACGCGAGCGGAGCCGCGGGCAAAAGCTAGTTGATTATAAGAAGAAAAGGTATAACAGTGACAGGTTCCTAGCACCTCCCCCTTTCTTCCCGTGGGTGTCGTAAGAGTCGACTCTGGGAAAGGGTTAGTGTATTGTGGGCGATGGGCTAGCAACCTGTCACTGCAATATCACGTTTAACCATCTGGTTTACCCTGATATTGCTAAACGTGGCACTGGATTTTTGAATTCACGTGCTCTGCCTACCCCTCTTGGGAATACAGGCGTGAGAATATGTATGTATGTGTAGGTTCCTAGCCATTCGTTTAAAATATACCTTTTTTTTTCGAAGAGGAAATGCATTGCGCATTCACCCGGGCATGGGGAGTGCCCGGAGTTTAAAATATACCTACCGCAACCTACTTACTTCCTTAGTCACCTCTTACTCCACCATTGTGTTTCTCACACAGAGGCATTATTGTAACACCGCAAACAAGCGCGCTCGCTCAAAACGCGTCTAAAATACGCCTAGCCATAAAGGAGTTTCGAAAACAATAACATTATTTAGACTCCGCAAAAACACTCCGCAAAATCCTCGCCCAATTTACACTGAAATGTCCGCAATGAAACATCAAATAGCGTGTATTAAGCAAGAAAAAAAGTATAATGGCGCACTCCGTCACGGCAGCGGGCTCGCCAAAATAACGTCAGCGCGGTGATAAATTCAGATTAAGTGAGCCTCGCTGTAATGACGTATATAACGTGGTATTACTTACCAACTTGCGGGATATGCGAGGGAATACGCCCACAGACATATCGAAATAGATACTCAAGTGTATGTACTTCGCGTGTCAATAGCAAAAAGGGCGAGCAATGCGCTTCTTTTGACGCGATTTCATTTCGTTTTGTACCACTTAGGTTTAACTGCCTGTAGTAGAGACTTTTGGGTAGGTACTTAAAAAAAGGTAAACAAACGGGAGCTGTCAAAAGTCAAAAATCACGTAAGGTATGTGTTAGTAGAGACTTTTAGGTACTTAAAAAAAGTTAAAGAAACCCGACAAAGTCAAAAATCACGTACCTAAGGTATGTGTTGCTACATTAAATACGACACTTTTTATTTTAGTCGCATTACAAGGCGAATGTACCTAAAAGTCTCTACTATAGAGACAAGTCAACTTGAATAAGGTGGCGTCACCTTTGAATCGGTTTCCCTCGGTCAATTCCCATCACTAAAAAGCGCTTATGTGACGTTACAGTAGGTAGAGAAAAAGTGGCACGCTTGGTTTTCATACAAATGCAGGAACTCGCGGTATCTATTTCGATATAAGTCTGAATACGCCGCTATTTGGAGGCAGCTATTGTGGAATTGGGGAAATTAATTCGCTCGCGTCGGGGACACCTTTTCTCAGTCAGTGTGTTTATGATTTGTGTCCGTATGTGGATTTATCTAGAGCTTAATGAACCGAGCGAGGGAATTGAAGCCTCTATGTTTTTCATGTCGTCAGACAATTAATTCATGTTCCTTACCTTAATATCATAATAATAATATTATCTAATTTTACAGAGACGGTACTCTCAGCGAGAAACTAAAGTCGGCAGTTGCAACATTGTCGCGTGGACTTGTCAAATTTTCATTTCTGTACCTAATGTCCCAAAACTATAGGACAAATAGGGAAAGTGCCTTAAATACATATTAAACATACAACAATTTGCTTGAAGGAGACTTTAGTTTATTAAAAAAAAAACTCAAAGACAAAAGTGCACTTCTTTTTTCTTTCAGCTATTTTCTGTCTTTTCTATTATAGCTAGCTCACTGTTTCTGAACCTGTTCGTAAAACACAGTAAAACAGACGAATTCGGCGAAATAAAAGTAAAGTTTTATACTTTCTGGTACCAGGGCATCATGAATGCTTCAGAATTACAGCGCCCCGTCCGAATGTGCATTTGAACTTGCGGCAGCGGCGCATTTGTCAAGTGAAACGTGAGCCCGGGGCCCTGGGGCATAAACATTTGCTATCATTATTTCCTGCGATGTTTTGCTCTCCTGGTAACCTAACGCTGATAATAAAACAATTTTAGGTGTTCTCACTGCATATAAAACTGAGTCTGACGTTGAATTTGTAAAGCAAGTTACAGTGACCGTAACCGCTAGTGAAAATGGTCAATTTTACAGAGCCAGAGTGGAAGTATTAATTCTCCATAAAATTAAGTCGATAAATGAGAAATAAAATACATATAATACGTATGTATTTTATGAAACTACTAACCAACATAAAATATGTAATCTCCTAAAGATTGATCATAAATTACGAGTACCTACCTATATAACGCCCGATTGCGAATAGTTGTTTTTTTTTTTTTTCAAAATCTACAATTTTACTACATACATATTATACATATTCTCACGCCTGTATTCCCAGAAGGGGTAGGCAGAGCACATGAACTCAAAAATCCAGTGCCACGTTTAGCAATTTCAGAGCAACCAGATGGTTAAACGTAATATTGCAGTGACAGGTTGCTAGCCTATCGCCCATAATAGGTACACTAACCCTTTCCCAGAGTCGACTCTTACGACACCCACGGGAAGAAAGAGGGAGGTGCTATTCTAACCCGGCACCACACAGGGCAATTACAATTTTACTGCCTATAATTAAACGTAAGGGAATAAAAAAAACCGGCCAAGTGCGAGTCGGACTCGCGCACCGAGGGTTCCGTACAAACCTGCAAGGTTTACAAAGTTCGTTCA
>BHDV01049563.1:0-30951 GCA_005406045.1 Adoxophyes honmai | reverse complement strand
ATATGAACCCCAAACTCGATGCCAGATATTGTAAAGCTGAGCCCGTTTTTTTTTTCGTTAATATATTTTGAAAACACACCCTGAAAACTCTTGTATAGAAAAATAAATTGATTTATTTCCCTACATGACCAGCTTAAGAAATAATCCTCTAAAGGAAAACATCGGGGGCAGTAACACCCTCCTTACAAACACATTGTGCCAAACACATTTGTTTACAGGAAAATAAAAGTGAACCGAATACATTGTTAAGCTCTTTCTGTACACGAGATACAGTAAATATTTTATACTAACATTATTTATTTTCATATATCATAGGGAAGCACATGAGAAAATGGATCACCTGATGGTATAGTTGTCGGCAATCAACTTGGCCAATTATGGTGAGGGTGAGTCATGAGGCTAAGTATGTAGTTTGCCGACCACTGAAAGCGATAACCACCATTCCTATCCATCCACAATGTTAAATTCTACAAATTGCATAAATTCTATACGAATTACAAATATGTTGCTAACCCAGAAGCATAAGGTGTACCTAATGCTAGTTGGGGTTGCTATAAATGGGTTTTAACATACATTTTTTGTCATTCTATTTTTGTAGTCTATAGTTATACTAACAACGAAAAAATGGGATCTGTGACGTTGTTTCAAACCGAATACAGTAAAGGGTAAGGTATCAATGCTCGACGCCTCAATGCCCAGTAGATGACACCCATCTGTCACATTGCTTACTATGACATAAGGTTGCAAGTGCGTGTATTGGGTCAGTGTCGAGCACAGGGACGCTTACTTTATACGATGGTGATACAAAGTACTTAAGTGATTCCTGCAGAGACAACAGAATGCACTGACGCATTAGGTAGTTTTAACTGCCAATGAGTAAAAAGAACTACTTAACTTTATAACATCATTTTGATTTCACCCTTCTTTGATGCATACTTCTTGCATTAATCGAGAGTTAAACCGACCATAATTTCTTAAGCATTCTACATCGTTATCAATATTCAGAGCGCTTTAAGAGGAAATATGCCGGTCGAAGGAATTGAAAAATAGGTATTTGCTAAATCTATTGCTGTCGCGCCGTGGCCTGCCCAGACGACGTCGAGTGCGATAAGAACAACTACAGCTCGGACCGAAAATACCTATGAAAATTATTCAAAAACAACGTTTCGTAGTCCCCTGATTTCTTCTCCAAAACTTAACCGATTAAATATGTTTTTTCATTAAATGTTTAAGAAATGTCATAACTGTGTTTCTATGTTCTTATATTTTGATATAATTGTGTTAAAATTGGTTTCTAGAGGTTTGAACACAACGGAAAAAACTTGCCAATTTTTCATGTTTTTGAAGGTTAATATCTCCTTTAATAATTCAATAAGGAAAAAAAGGAAAACATAGGAACATGCTAATATATCATTAGATTGTTGATGTAAAAAATCATTATTCTACGGGTAATATCCAGCGAGGAATCAGGGGACTACGTTTCCATACAAAATGTGACCGCTCCATTTCCTCTTAAATTTATCGCGAGCATTGCAACCACGCACCTACCTACATTAAAATTTACGGCCCCCTCGGAGATACTTAATGATGATGATCTCAATATGGCCTCCGATCAGGTCCTGGTAAGTAGTTACCAAGTTTATGGTAACATCAGCGAACATCATTGATTTAGTACGGTCAAAACAATTGATTTCAGACCCAGAGTAGAACGTTGTCACAATAAACGTGATAGTTTTTCCTTTGAAGAGCAGTGCTATATCACTATGGCGTTAACTATGAATAAGTTCTACGGTGGGTCGGGGATCAATTTGGTTCCAGTGTAGGTACGTTAAATTCGATGGCCTCTGAACTCTTAGGTAGAATATGAGATAAGTGTACTTACATACATACAATCACGCCTATGTTCCCTAATGGGATAGGCAGAGAACACGAAACTTGAAAGACAAAACCAATATTATAACTATTTCACTCTTCGTAGCCACCCCTCAATATTAGGTTTGAAAAGTGATGGAAGAGGTAGTATAATAACGAGAGGTTGGTAGCCTGTACGTCTAGTGTGTTCATTTCGATGGTGCAGTCGTTAACGAATTCGTTTGCGAGTTATCGCAAAATTGTATGGAAAGCGAGACAGCGCCGCCAGCGGAATATTTGCACAACTGCCACGGTCGACAAGTCTCCATACATTCCGCGACAACTCGCAAAACGAATTCGTTAACGACTTCACCATCGAAATGAACACACTAGACGTACTGTATTTCATTAGTCACCTCTTACGACTTAAGAAATGAAAAAGTGTTGTTCTATCCCAACACACAGGCAATACCTAAAAACCGTTACATAATGTTTAGAGATACTAGACGTAGCCAACGAAACCTAGCCACGAGAGCTGAGTGTAAACACTAGGTATTACAGATAGGCGTTTTCAATCAACGTCGCGGCGCCGGCAACACGCCTACCCTTCCTGCGCCGCCCTTAGGTCTAGCAATCAGGGGAGGTGTATAGAGCTGGTACAACATATTATTACCGAACCAATTGACCGACCTTGCAAACCACATACACCTTACACCTATACGCGAGGTTTCTAAAGCCAGAATTTACTGGCAACTAAGCACTCAAACTTGTAGCTCGACTTACTTTTCCGTTGTATGTCTTTATTATAATTAAAAATCTTCGAGCCCTGACCATGTAGTGTATTCAAAACTATGATGGATTCGATAACGATTTCGTTTGCGAATTAACGCGGAATTGTACGGAGACGTGTCGACCGCGACAGTTGTGCAAACGTTCCACTTTCGGCGCTGTCTCAGTTTCCATACAATTCCGCGTTAATTCGCAAACAAAATAGTTATTGAATTCATCATCGGTTTGAACACACTAGACGTACTTGCAGCCTTAATTGATCTACAGATACCGGTCTACTGAACTGACCAATGTTCCCAATGAATACAAAACATTTGACAATATTTCTGATATCGAAATATCATCTCTATATTAGTGATATCACGCCCTCGGCAACTTCATTTCGACGGCGACCAAATCTTTGCCAAATTATTGAATAAATCCAAATCATAAAGTTAAGTAAATTAAGGAAATAGAACCGAAATCATCACGGCAGACAGCGGACAAATGGATACAGGTGATTTTGAAATTGATTTACATAAAATGTCTACTTGTACAGATGTGATAGGCCAATTTAAAAATGTTTCACTTTTCAATCGATCCAACGATTTTACTGCCGCCAGTTTTTTTTGATACTACATATCTCACACTAGTTACTTGTAATGCTTATTAGTCGATGGAAAATACATACATACCCATTTATTTTGACGGATCTGTATTCAGCGTGCAATTATTTTTATTTACAGTATTTTTTCCTTCAAAAAGTATTTTTAAATTCAAAATTAATAAGTAATCGTTGACTGTGGCTTATCCTCGTAACCTTATTAATTTAATTGCGTAAATAAAGTACTTGATACCTATTTAATATTTACTCAATGTTTTTCCGCGTAGTAACGGCACAATGATCCAGCGTTCAATTGTTTCGCATACTTAAGTAAATCCTTGCTTACTCCGAAAAGAAAACAATCACCGTAATAATTTGTTTTCACTTCTCAGTTTTCCATGGCTTATTTTTATTTAATTCTGATGGATTATTAGGAAACGAGAGGAATACAGCAGGAAATATTGTTCGAATCCATAGGTCTTTAAGTGAAGATTCATTTATTACTTATAAGTACCAATTTTTTTATTGCATTTTAACTTACTATAGCAGAAAGAGCCGAATTCCCAATAAATACAATAAAATAACAAATATCTAAGCGCAGTATTGAATTTCAACCGTAGTAATACAGACAGTGGAAAATAATGCGAATTTGATGAACCACACTTCATTTGGTTTACTTAGCTAATTGGATAATTCTAAAGGGAACTTTTACAAAACTTATACTTAATTCGTATTTAAAGTGAATACATCCAATTCTGTGCTAATAGCCTGCCAAACGCAACAAAGCCTACTTTGCGGCGGTCGTTATTAATAATGAACCTCTGTTTCACGCCAGACCAAACACAGAACCACTTTTAATTTAAAAAGCAATAAACAAAGCGTTAAAAGGAACATTTTGTTAAATATTACTCTTTTCCTTCCATTAGATAGAACGAAATTTCCTCTTAAAATCTTTATTGTCCACTGGACTGGAAAGCTAGCCATTGTTTCGCTTCAAATTGTCTTTACGATCACCTTTCATAAAAAAACATTCCACATAAAGGATTGTAAGAACGCTTTATTTTCCTTTTTCGTTTATTCTACTTAAATTGTACGTAGGGACTTAAACTTACTTACTAAATTGTAATCACAATCACGATCACAAAAATATAGTATTGTCTCGGACGGATCTGATCTCCACCAGTAAACTAAAAAAAAGTTACAAGCTTTCATTTTCATGATGTAATTAATAAATAACAATAATTTTTGGTCTTCTGGAAATCTGCACAAACGTATTATTATGAGCATTATGTACAATAGATAAACTATTTCAAGCCTTCAGTCTGCTTGGGAGCCATGCCACGACGATGGCGTAAAATCTAAAATGGAAAAAACTGGTGGTTCGCTATCAGTACGGTAACTGGAAGTAATATCAACAAGCGGAACAGTGTCCGGCTGTTCTCGCCACCTCATCCACAAATGCCCAACTATCAGCGATATCATACACAAAGGAACAGCAAAAATAGCACCTGCCACTCCCCAGTCATTAGATGACTTTGAAATAACTACCTTTCTAAACTCAGTGCATCCCGTTCTAGAACCTAGTGACAAAGAACACAAACGTATCGCATTTGCTTTTTCAGATTTTACTTGCAAGCTGGACTGATTTGATGGCACGCACCATGTTTGGGCCATCAGTGTACCCACGTCGCTCACTTTGGAATCAGGGATTATTTCTAAAATATACGCTAGTACTGGACCATTGGAGACAGGAGGAGCATCCCAAAATACTGTTATAATACCATTAGATTGAGCTTTTATAAAATTAATCACAGGTACATCAGCATCCACGGATACTAGTGTCCTCACGACAGATCTAGTTGATCTGCTACATTGGTCTCTAGTACAGGCCCGCAATCGGAAACGATAATCTCTGTATGGAGCCAGTTTCCCTACTTGAAAACTATTTTTCGGAGCTGTTATATTTAAAGACGAGGTGCGTACGAAGTTACTGAAAGATGCATTACTTACCGACTCCTCTTGGAATTCATTACACCCAAAACCAATTATAGCATTGCATATATCGAAATTCTCTTCCACTAATGCCCCATGGGGAGCTTTGGATAATACCCCACACATTGATTCACAGCCTTTACCGTATTGTGGAGGTGGCCTCATCACTACGGCATGCCGAGAGATGATATCGATTTCCACAAATTCTTCTTTAAAGTTCTGACACTGATCACTGGCAATAATATCCTCAGGATGAATGTCTATTAAGATGACGTCAAGTTCATAGCGAATTATGTGAGCTTGGTAATCTACATGGTCTACCCAGTGCAAAACAGCCACGTCTGAAGAGGCGGCTGACAATTCAACTATAAAAGGTGGCTCCGGTTTCCCAACAGGCGTAGAAAAATTCACGATAGAACTTCGAGCAAGATGCCTCTTTTCTAGACTGTATGATTCTATACAAGCCAAGTAAGTAGAAGCAGGACGAAGGGATTGGAGTTCTACTTGCCCAGAATCTTCAGGTACGTGAATAGAATGCCATTCATATTCACTGCAAGTTTCTGGTACGACAGTAGAGTATTTTCCGGGAGGGACACGCACGTATAATATAGAGTAATGCATTGTAGGGTCAGGCAACGGCGCAAACCTAACGATCGCAGATGTTTCATTTATGGCACTCACATTTAAGTTTAGTGCAACTTCCTCGCAGCTAGCGCTGTACGAGTTCAAAGCAGTTGGAATATCAATAATATCGTCAGGTTTTTCAGGAAACAAATGACTCAAATTACGTATTTCACTCATACACAACATAGAATTATTGATAACAGTCAACGTCCCTCGGTCTACCTTTAAGTTTTTCATCACATCAGGCATGAAAACCTTCTGAAGATTTGGATTATTTTTTATTACCAGACTGTATTTATTAGCTAGGAGTTTTCTACCGCCTATCCTGCGTAGAGATGGAAGAAAGTCCATAGTAGTCAGTGATATTGTATCCTCTATGACTATAAAGTCGTTGACTTCTTGAATGTTGCGGAGGTGGATTCTCATTTCTTCGACGACCTGGGGCACTCCCCTGATGTGAATCCTTAACGATCCATTGATGTAAACACATCTATGAGCATCCCGGATTGAGCTAAGCAACCGTATCGTAATATTACCACATGTCTGAAAAAAAAAAAAACAAAATACGTGAAAACCAGAAAAAAAAATAGGTTAGTTAAGATATACAACGGATAACAATGTGAAATTTAATTTACCTTTGTACAGTTAGGACATGCAGAGCAGCGCCTTCCTCCAGGATCATTTTTCATCACGTAACCGTCTGGACAATCTTCGATACAAGTATTATTCCAGACCCATCTATCGAGACTGTGGCACTCACTTTCCGTGATGCAGTACTGGCTATCTTCAAGGATAATGCTAAAAAAAGTGTAAAATTATGTTGAGCTTGATATGTACAAAAAGGGTAGTTTTAGTAAGCTCATTCATGTGGTCTTTAGGGTAAAAAGGTTTCGATGAAAACAGAGAGCGTATACTTACGAATCAGAGGGACAGTTCGGGACACACCGTCCATTATGGGTGTAGTGGCGACAGACTGTGCAAAGCGTGGAATTGGTGTTGCGACACCCTAGACACTGTTCATCGCAGACATACGCTTCTGGGCCTTCAATGAATCGCTGACACTTTCTAGAAACAGAAGACTTGAATAAGCAGGTGAGAACCTGAATAATCAATGGAACCCGAAAAAAATGTAAAGATGGGTAGACCGACATGATAAAAACAAAATAACAATTACTGTCAGGCATTAGTAGTTTAGCACGGCAAAGTGAGACTCAAGTCGCGCGTTGGATAGACCATTCCTATGACTGTCTAACTAAACAAAGACTTCCTCGACCAGCTCATGTTGCCGTGCTAAATCAACAGGAAGACTGAGAAGTCTATGAAGTGAAACCAAACATAAAAAGTAAGTTTTAGAGGTAAGATACTATTAATCCTGTAGGCTTAGCAAGGCAATATTCTCCAGTCGCATCGCGCGCGGATAGTCTACCTGTCACTTTCTGACGTCTCTAGTTAGACAGTGACAGGAATAGTCTATCTCGCGCGAATCTTTCCTCGCGCTCTGTCGTAGAAGGGGACTGCTTCAAAGTAGTTAGAAAAGTAATTCAGTCAGGTCAGGGCTTCGCTGAAAACCAGCGTTACTGCACCTTACCGATGCAGCAACTCATGCTGAGCGAAGACCCATTTTTCGGTTCTCTTGCCAAGTCATACTATTGTACTAGTAATGAGTTTTTTTTTTTTTTGTTTTTTTTTGTATGGTGATTGTTTGGGGACCCAAAAATAAACATTTTTTCTTTCTTTCTTTCTTTCTAATTCGGTTACAGACTATACATACTTATTGTTCCAGCAGTGATTGTACGCCGCATTATCAGAGCACAGACATATCTGGTTCTTGCAGGGTTTCAGGTCACCCATGTCTCCGTAAGGGCTCAGCACGTGCCGGTATCCAGGGGAGATAGTGTTCCAATCAATGGTGTCTATGTAACACGTGTCGATGCCACCCCACATGATGACACCGCCTTTGTCGATCTTTATTAAACTGAAGAAGCCAATCTGTTGAAAACATTACAAAATTGGACACGATGTTATAAGTTACTTGACTAACTGACGTAATTTAGTCAATATATTCTGTAATCAATGTGATGGCCGGATAGCCCAGCGGTTAGAGAACCTGACTGTGACGCTTAAGGTCCCGGGTTCGATCCCCGGTCAGGGCAGATGTTTGTATGATGAATACGAATGTTTGCTTTCGAGTCTTGGATGTTTATCTATATATAAGTATGTTTATCCGTTGTCTAGTACCCATAACACAGGCATTAAATTGCCTACTTTGGGACTAGATGATTGGTGTAAAAATTGTCCAGAAATATTAAAAAAAAAAAATTAAAAATGTATAATCCTCACAAAATGAAGCGGAAAATTAGGGCTAAGAAAAAAATCTATTTGGTTTGAGTCATCACAGGCATTCCACTATTGGATTTATTGCGAGACAGTACTCTTTAAGTATTCTTGCTGTGCCCGCGATTTCGTCGATGTGGAATAGTGACTTTGAGTAGCAATTTTATTTATTTTAAATGAATTTATAATATGAGTGTATCCAAATGTGTTTCCCGTGTGGTGCCGGGTTAGAATAGCACCTCCCCCTTTCTTCCCGTGGGTGTCGTAAGAGTCGACTCTGGGAAAGGGTTTGTGTATTGTGGGCGATGGGCTAGCAACCTGTCACTGCAATATCACGTTTAACCATCTGGTTACCCTGAAATTGCTAAACGTGGCACTGGATTTTTGAATTCATGTGCTCTGCCTACCCCTCTTGGGAATACAGGCGTGAGAATATGTATGTATGTATGTATCCAAATAACAGCCTAAATGATACGTTACAAGCTTCTATCTCCAAAAATAACGATACTTCCATCCAACCTTTCGTCCCCCCTTTTAACCCCTTTCAGCCCTTTTTTCGCATTGAAAAGTAGTCTATGTCCTTTCTCAGGCTCTAGACTGTCTGTATACCAAATTTCATTTAAATCGGTTTTGTAGTTTTTGCGTGAAAGCGCGACATACAGATAGAGGTTATTTTCGCACTTAAGTAAAAAAAGGAGAGTAAAGATGTATGAAGGTCTTACCTCAGTCAATTGCGGCATTTCGAAGACAATCAAAGCGTAATCGTAGAATACTTCCCGACCACGGATCCTCGCCAAGTTTGGGAACATATCGCCAAGAGTTTCCAAGAATGGCACTTCGTACAACGCCATGAAGCCCGTTATCTAAAAAAAGATGGAGTGACTTAAATATTACGACAGATTTCTGCTAATCATTTCACTGTGTTTTCGTACCTACTGATGATTGTGACTTAGTGGCTGGTCATGGTTTTGTTAGTGTAGCGCTTCGTGTGCTTTGTCAACCCCATTTGGGAATACAGGCGTACAGGCGTGATGTATGCATACTAAGGGTTTCTTAAAGTATTGGACAGGATTTTTGAATTCATGTGCTCTGCCTACTCCTTTTAGGAATACAGGCGTGAGAATATGTATGTATGTTGGACAGGATGGTAATGATGATGAACAGCACCAACCTCCTTAACATTAAAACGTATCGAACAGCATGGTATTTAATGATGATGAACCAAACGAACCTCCTTAAGATTGACGAAGGATATGTTCTCGAACATCTCCGGCCACCGCTGCTGCATCATGATCGTGATGGTCAGGTTGCCAACGATCACCACGCAGTCATTCAGCTGCTTCAAGCAGTTCAGGTCTTTACAGTGAATGCTGCTGCAGATTCCACTCCCGTTCACGTTTGCTACCGGGTACATGTACTGGGCCGAGACAGTCTGGAGCAGGAAGATTCTGGAAACATTATTTTTGTAAGGTCAAGGTCTTGTTTGCTTTTTAGGGTTCCGTAGTCCACAAGGAACTTTTATAGTTTGGTCATGTCCTCATGTCCGTCCGTCCGTCTGGGCTCGTACTCCGCCGCTACTGCACCGAACGTCACGAAAATTGGAGAAGAGATAAGTTATGTCCACACCAGTGCGCTTTCACGTTCACCTTGCGTCTTCCTCTGACGCATGCCCGTGCAACCACAGCGCATGCGCTGAAACTAGATCCGTCGGTCGGTTGGTTGAAGTTCCAAAAGTTGGTTTTTAAAATTACGAAAAAATTATATTTTTCAGCCCCCTTCCCATACGACGAAAAGTGAATTTAAAAAAAATAAATTGGACTAACCCCAGCGTGTGGGAATTCGTTGAAAAGGGTTTTTAAAATGCTACAAAAACTGCTTCGAAACTATTTAGATCAAAACCCCCGGTCTTGAGATAATCTAAGACAAAGTTAAAATTATCAACTTTTGAAATATTTATTACTAAAATAATTCAGAAAATAATGTGCTATATACCTCAAAGTAAGTACTTTCAATCAAAATTATTGCGAACTCGGTATCATACACAATTATTTTTATACACTTATGTACTTTTATACAGTCGTCCGAACAAAATCTATGGAGGCAAATTGCGATTAAACCATTGTGCGTTCCGGACACGGTCTTGCCCGGTTTTTTTTTTATAGCATACGTCCTACGGGTTTTTCGCAAAACTCTCTGTATCGTGTTTGTCGAATTTTTCCGTTTTTGTTTTGTGGGACAAAACTATATTTTCGGGGATAGCTTGTTAGTAGTGAGTTTGGCACCTAAACATCATTCACGGAAACAAGTTAATGGGGAAAACAAAAAAGCAGTGTTCAAATTTGGCTACCTTTGTTTTATCAAAAAGCTTTTGTCAGATTTTAACTAATAATAAAATTTTCTTACAATTTCAAGTGTTAAATTATTATTTGTTAAATGGACTTTCACCAATGAATAAAGTTAGGTAAATAATGTGCCACTTAGGATTCGTGCAAAAATAAAAAAATATCACTTTGAGTGAGAAGGCTATTTAATATCAATTTTGCAATTTATTATGACGAATATAAAATTGTAAAAGTCTAAAATTTTTACTCCCAATCCCAACTAAAAATTAAAATTCAAGCCAATTGTGAACACGTTTTAAGAGATTGTCAAACGTCGTAGACGTTTTGTCTTTGTCATTTGTATGGGATTACGTGACAAAGTCCAGAGAGAACGCGTTTCCGTGAATGAGTTAAAGTTTAGGTATAGGAGATCTTTTTCAGAAGGTTGGAAAGGAAGTGGACAAAACCATGCAAAGTTAGGGCTGATCGCTATAGCAACTTCATTAGTTATATCAGTTATGCTGAACAGGAAATGTTCAGGTAGGTACGTAACTGCGTCCACAGTTTATCGTAAAATTGTGCAGAATTATTTCTCTAATGAGTATCCGGAGATAACTTATCCAAAGACCATTCCGTAAGCACATGAAAAGCAAATCGATTTTTAATTTAACTTAAATGAAATACAGCCGGGGAGACGAAACTAACCATAAAAAGTTTTTTCAACAAACCGTCATTAGTTTGCTTACGTTGTTTAACAGAGCGGACATGTTCATTATTGTTCATGGACTGAAGAAAGTCCCAAAATATAATGACGGTTTAAAAACGGATCAGTAAAATGACACAAGATAAAACCAGGGATTAGCAATGTGGTGTCGGGTTTAGAATAACACCTCTCCATTTCTTTTGTGGACGTTTTCAGACACGGTCGTATACCCGACCACTGGTTTAAATATTTAGATCAATTTCGGGCCAACCTGTGTATACAAATGATGAAAGTATTTCACAATAAAGGGTGGACTTTAAAAAATTACGAACATTTTCCAATTCCGACTGCACCCACATTTAAATGACAGCTATATCTGTAACTAAAGTTCATAATCTTCCGTGAACCCTTTTCCATCTTCGATAAGGCCTAAAGTAGCACTCAGCAGAAACCAACATAAATCAAGTCCAAACTTTCGTACCGCTATGATATAATCGTAGAAGTAGAACAAAGTGCAAAAAAAAAAGGAAAGAAATATTACCCAATCAGCGTCGCCGCCGCCGCCGCCATGACACTTTCTTCCCGCCAAACTTGTTGTATTTGTTTTTCTTCACAACAGTCCTCAAGAAAAGATGGCGAAAGACTCGCAAATAACGATACTTCGCTACGTTTAAAGGAATACACATCGTGTTCCCTCAATATTTCCCATGGCGTTATGAATAGCAACTCAAGGGGACATTGTGTGACGCGAGCTCTATTTGAGATATGATTCCTACACTTATTCCTAGTTTGTTTAGCAAATAGCGTGTACGTAGAAGCGACTGAATAAACATGAACGATGCTCGCACAAACGATGTCCTCTAAAAGGATATTTTGCAACGAATAAGGACGTTTATTTCTAGTTTCTAGCCTACATGTTTATGTGCTAGAAACCAGATACAGTTTTAGCTTGGAAAAGTGTTTACTTATTGTTTTTTTTACTTAAACCAGTCATTTAAAACTAATTTATCGTACCTACCGGACTCGCGGGTTTTTCTTTTTTTTTCCTAACTAGACTTATCCTATTACGTTGTACAGGACGTCCCGTAAGAAGTAATTTTTGAGATATTCCAATGTTCCAAAATTTAAAAATTTCACACAATCACAAATCCTCTACATTAAGTGAGTTAAGTGAGTTAGTATTACTAGTAGCGAATTAGTAATGAGTAGGTAGGTATGTATTAGTACTTAGTAGTATGTAGTAGTGAATTTGACAACATAAAAATCTTCCATTGTTAGAATCACTTAATAGTTTAAATAAATAATAAATTAACACCGTTATTTAGAAGTGTTAGTATATGCTATTGAGATGTATTGTATTTTATATGCTTAATATCAATATTTTTTATCGTACAAACCAAACTAATTGTAAGTACCTACCTACTCATGTATTATAATTATAACTAAACAATTTTATTGAACATTGTTTTTTTTTTACTTTGGGTACAAGGTTGTAGAAGATTTTGAAGGATATTTCGAAAGATGTATGCATAAACATTAACTTAAGAATAGATTAAAAGAAATTCAGAAACGTCATGTAATTTTCCATTACATTTAAGCACAGACTGTGCAGTTTACCTAGAGTCCAGAGCAATTTTATGTATCTTTATTTCATTTATTTTTCCACACACCAGAATATAGAATTAAGTAGCTAAGAATTTTAATTAAAACAACTCTATTTGCGTGTCCACTCTTATTTTCACATAATTATTGTGACAATCGTTCGAAGCTCAGTTACTATTTTTAAACAGTTTTTGATACATACCTACATACGTAAATACTTCTACTTTTTGAGATTTTAAGAGCTCTCTTTCTATTCTGATTTATAAAAATAAAACATACATACCTACTTAAGTGGGACATTTTTTTTAAAAACAGTTTAAACTATCATGATCTGTAGATAAAAGTATACGTTCCAACCCACCATAGAATGTTATCACAATAAACGTAATAAGTTTTCCTTTGTCGAGCGTTGCGATGTCACTATGACGTCCACTGAAAATAAGTTCTTTGGTCAAGAATCAATTATTGGTTCCAGTGTATTGTGTGCCTGGTTTCTGAGATAGTCCGACTACAAAGAGTTGCCATCGTATAGCGCATTTGCGTAACAGTTGATAGCGAATAAAGTTTAATAGTTTTCGATTCAGGTAGTCGATGACATCGGGAATATTTGTGGCTCATACTTAGTAAGTTTTTTAACATAACGGAACAAATTATTATTTTAGGCTCGATTTTTGATTCCACAAGTGACTGGTACCGACTCTACCGACGCTGTAAATGGTGAGACAAACATACAATAAGACGGATTTGCTTAAGTTAAGTCTTTAGGGGTCTCTTCTACAATTTGAATTCGGAATCGGAACCCTAAAAATATAATCAGTGACGTAAACTTAGTTTACAAATAAATGACAACGTTGTCGATGGAAATTTGGGCGTAATTTTAAGAAAAAAAATTGCATTGTTATTGTTGGCCAAAAACTGTTTTTCTTTTATACACAAAATAAATTTCGAATAGCTGTGTTATTTGGCTGTATCTTTAAGAATGTTGCTTGACCCTGAAACGCAACATTAGAAAGAAAATGTAGTAACGGTAGGTATAAAACGACCAATCAACAAAAACAAGACAACAAGTTATAAAAATTGAAAAACTGACTGCGGTTGTTTATTTTTGGAAAATATTTAAAACTGGAAAAGGGGTTTCAAAAATGCTAAGCTTATTTTGTTGTACTTGAAGTGGTGGAAAACCAACCGAGGCTAAGATGTTTACTATATTGTTTTTAGGTGACCTGACCAGCATCACCCCTTAAGTTGGTCGTAAGTACCTACTACTTACTAGACACTAAACAAGGTACAGTCACCAGCAACAATATCTTACACATTTATGGTTGCAAAAGTATCTGACACGACTCTATTATTACTGGGGACAGAAGAACGTGTCAGATACATTTGCGCTCTCTGCCATAACAGATGTTAATGCTGGTGACTGTACCTACAATAATTATATTCTTTTTGAAAAATCATTACGGAAGGAAATAAACAAATTCAGTCTTTCAAATTGAGTGTGAAAAATTACAAATTTAACTTTTAACTTGATTTCATATTTAACAAACTAAAAACATTTTTGCAGTCAAACTTGCTTATTTTTTCCAACGCAACTTGCTTTTTCCCAGTAACTACATTCGAATAAATAGAAATAATGTACTCAAATAACGCTAACAGTTTCGCAAACATGACTATTTCGTCAGTATTTTCATTCCCATAGAGTTTATTAATAAATAAACTTAATTTTTCCAATTATGCATCGGATTCCGTGTTTACATTAACATCTACCTACAAAAGCGCATCAAGATTCACAGCAAAAACTTTTCATAGATACCTGGCACACTAATTAGACCCCATAGCAATTATCTACCTACCTACTACACGTAATAAATACACAATAATCTCTATTATGGCAACTATTTACATCTAAGAATAGATACGCTTCGTTGCACACTTTAGGAAAATTATTCACAGACACTAATGATCTTCACTTAATGAAAAACACTTAAAGACACAATTAATAGGTACTCTTTGCGAAATTCACGCCTATAGATACATAAACGTTTCGATAGTTGCGGAAACTATTGGTACCTATACACGTTTTGATATTCAGTTTGCGGAAAATATGAACTCGAATACGGTACCGTCGTCAACTGGCATTTAAAATGCACTGGCTCAACCTGACATTTGACCATACAAATCAAACCATTAGAACACTAATCGAATCAAGCGCGAGAACATTCAATGACCAATTATAATCTTAATTTTAGATCACGACCCTATTAAAGCTTGTTACAGAATACCTAGTAAAGGACAAGGGGACAGCATTTAGTGGCCATTGTTTCCATGCACGTCTAAGTAGAAATTGGTCATTCATGTGACGGCAGCGCAGCGTAGTAAAATGTATAAATTTGAGCGTAGTTTATGAAGGGACCCTGAAGAATGAATTTCGGAAAGTATCACGAGTATTTTAATGCACTATTATGTGTACCATCGCGAACAGGGATTGTTAAGCCACTTACCTATGTTTCTAACTTGGTCGTGTAATACTAATCCCATAGCTGACATCTAGTCGGTCACATCGGTCATTGATTACACGTCTCTAAATTGCGAACAGTGGCAAGTGGCTCAACAATCCCTGCTCGCGATGGTACAGTCGCATAAATAACTTTGACTAATACATTTGAAAAATTAAATACGCGTTATACCTATGTGTTTTTGTGACTTTCGCCCGGTACCACTGTTAAAGATTCGCAGATATTTGAACGTACCATCGAACCAATTGATTACTGACCCACCATAGAACCTATTCACAGTGAACGTCATAGTGACATTGCATTGATTGACAAAGGAAATGTTAATGATGTTTATTGTGATAACGTTCTGCGGTGGGCCAGGAATCAGTTGATTCGATAGTACACATGTACGATCGTGGCACCTGAAGATTGTTCACCTGTGAGAGGTTGCAGTAAATGCGATGGGTATGCAACTCAGAGACATTATCTTATGACGAAATAAAATGATCGTATAGTCCTAAATATCGATTACAGATGAGTTTTAATACTGCCTTGGCGACACTTTATTTGGTGCCCGTATACGCCGATACGGGAGCGACAAAGTCGTCAAACAAAGTCATGGATATAATAAGAAGAAGAGGTGAAAATTCATTATCTTATCGTTAGGATAAATGCTTCAGTTCCTGCTTTTAAAGAACGCCTGAACAAGGAAGTCTTCTAAGTATCCCTGAGGGACAAGACTCTGAAGAAACAGAGTCAACGCCAAAGTAGGACGGAAGTTTTATTTCTTGAGAAATCCCACAGAGACGAAATGCTTTACAGTTTTACTTACTTATAGCGTGTCACGCACTAAGCAGATACGATATCTAAGTATATCTGAACGGATATCTGTCAATATCGCTTCCTATACCTACAATTCAATGAGCTAACACACACAGAGCGCAGATAACTTATATTTTACCGTCAAGTAGGTATATAGGGTAGAGAAAGGTATGCTGCATTGGTTTGGGCACGTGGAGAGAATGGATGAATCAAGGATATGTAAGCAGATCTACAAGGGAAGTGTGTTGGGGCAAGGCGGTCGAGGGCGCCCTCGAAAAACGTATATCGACCAGATCGGCGATGTACTAAACAAAGCCCAAATAAGGAGTACCCGAAACCGTCGAGCGTGTATGACAAGAGTGATGAATGTGAGTGAAGCGAGAGAAGTATGTCAGAATAGATGCGAATGGCGCTCTGTTGTCTCTGCCTACCCCGCAGGGAATAAGGCGTGACGGTTATGTATGTATGTATGTATGTAGGTATATACTTAGAAGACATAATGATGATGATATGATGTTAGCATAGCACCGACATTATGGAAAGATAGCATTTATACGCAGAGAAAATATTATCGTATCTGCATAGTAATAAAGCTATTACAGTAGCTTATGTATTTTGAAATTGAAGGAAACAGGCGAGGGCATAATTAGCTGTAAATTATTTTTTTAATCAACTTCATAATCGTAGCGAAACTTGTTTACCCTGATTAGACTGAATTAAGAGGATTTGCCGCCTGCCAGGCGAGACGATACGAGGCGAGGTGGAGATTGACATTGAAATTTACTCGTACTCGTTATTTCCACTGAATATGAGAGATTCTGGTTGTAGGTTTGTGGAATAATTTCAATCATTGCTTCACCTCGACGGATAAACAAAACGCATCTAGATACTTACTACTTAGGTTTTAACCTCAACCAACAAAACAACCAACGAAATATCACGACCGCTCGGTTGCGATCGCTCGGTCGATGTACGACACTTCCCAACAATGTAATGAAAACGAACATGGATTCGATAACGATTTCGTTTGTGAATTAACGCGAAATTGTATGAAAACTGAGACAGCGCCTCTAAGCGGAACGTTTGCACAACTCCCGCGGTTGACACGTCTCCATAATATAGGTAATTTCGCCTTAATTCGCAAACGAAGTCGTTATCGTTTCATGACCGATTTGATTACACTATGCACTCGGGACTACCCACAAAGAGCGTGTGAGCTATCGGCGATTTTCTAGCTTAAGGAACGAACGAAAGATAAGGAATCACATAGGTACATACATGCATACATACATATTCTCACGCCTGTATTCCCAAGAGGGGTAGGCAGAACACATGAATTGAAAAATCCAGTGCCACGTTTAGCAATTACAGGGTAATCAGACGGTTAAACGTGATATTGCAGTGATAGGTTGCTAGCCCATCGCCCACAATACACTAACCCTTTCCCAGAGTCGACTCTTACGACACCCACGGGAAGAAAGGGGGTAGTGCTATTCTAACCCGGCACCACACGGGAATCATGGTGTTGGTAAAAAAGATAAGTAATTTCTTAGCTACAAACACTAATGCCGTGTAGTATCGGGATAGAACAACACCTCTCTATTTCTTCCGTGGATGTCGTAAGAGACTACTAAGGAAATAGGTTTAGATATATGCTTTAGTCGATTCTACCTCTTCCATCTTTGCAAACCTAAAATTGTGCTAAGTAGAAGTGGCTGCGAGTTCCGAGTCGATTGCGATCGCAAGCGAGCAAACAATTCGCCCAAGTTTCTATGGAATATTCGGCAATAGTCTCAAACAACGCTGAAATTCGTTACAAATTACGGACATAATGTCAAAGTATATTAATACCAGCAACCAACAAAGACGTTACGAGCCGAGTCTATAAGTACAGCGCTAAATCAATTTTATTAAAACTGGAGTATTCAGGGCGTTTATTACAAGCCAGTGTTTACAGGCGTCCGATATTAAAACTTGAGTGTTTATACGAAAATTAATAAAACAATTTTATCGCTATTTTATCTATGAAATGTCTGTCGGGGTATTATGGAGAATTACGGCTATTTTTGGGGGTATATTCTAAGTAGGTATTGTTCACGTTTTCTCCGCGTTTAGAGGGAAAGAGACGTGTTCATCATCATCCAGCCTATATACGTGCCAATGCAGGGCACCGGCCTCCTTTCAGTATAAGAGGGCTGGGGCTATAGTTCCCACGCGGGCCCAGTGCGGATTGGGAACTTCACACACAACATTGAACTGCTTCGTCGCTGTGTGCAGGTTTCCTCACGATGTTTTCCTTCGCCGAATAGCTCGTGGTAAATATCAAATTCGATATCGCACACAAATTCCGAAAAATTCAGAGGTGCGAGCCCGGGGTTTGAACCCACGACCCTCTGCTTGAGAGGCCACAGGTCGAACCGCTGGGCTACCACCGTTTTTCACGGCAGGAGACGCGTTAACACACAAATATCTTTGGTAAGGTCTTGGGTGAGGAAAGATGCTCATCTTAGAAAATTCGGATAGCTCATGTTTTAAAGCGAGTTTAGCTTGACATGTTTCGGGCTAATTCGTAGCCCTTCATCTAGGAGCTGCGGCGGCTGCTGCTGCCAAACGGACACTGCGCGCCGATCGTATCGTATCTGCTTAGTCTATCACGCACGATTATACTAACTCTAATATAACCCTGTAAGATTGAACAACAAACCCCCAAAAACTAATACCTACAGACATATTACCCGTGTATAATATTAAAGTCCGTGCATCAGCCGTTCAACGATGCAATATCGCTCGTCGGCCCACTTGACCCAGCGTTTCATTACGGCGACGACGAAAATATTAACGAGAAGTGTGTGCTCTGCTCATTATTGGGAGTTCGCTGGAGTTTGCGTTACCTGCAAGGTGCTTACCATGCCGGTTTGCTCCAAGTCTGACACTTTGGCCTTTGAAATAGGTAGACATAAACCTACGTAAGTAACGGCCTGCACTGCATGTAGTTGCAGGTGACATTTTAGTTTTAAATATAAAACTACCGTGAGACTCACTCATAGTGAAATAAACGGATCTACTCACGTTTTTTATATCGAGATTAGTTCGACATGTTTCGGGCCAATCCGTAACCCATCATCTGGCAGCAGCAGTCCGCGTCTATCCGCTACCGATAGTGTGTCGCCAAGCCATCCTTAATTATTTCGTACTTATTTCTAAAATCTATTACAAAGTGGCAACAAGGTGGTTACAAGTTAAGTTTTGTCTATGTAATATTTCGTCTGCTCTGCCTTCCTTATTTGTAAAATATAAAAAGCACTAAAATTACGCTGAATGCTGTTTAATGGCTGTTTAATTTGTAATTTACATTTTATTGCGCTGGCATTGTTTACCAAATTTTACTGGCAATATCACTGACAACGTCAATGTCAAACAAACGTCAAAATCGTCAAATCAAATAAAATAAACTGCAGCCAAAGCAAGCCGGATCCCAGATAAATTTGTTTATATTCATTTAATTGCTCAATAGGTACAAATAAATAATTACACGATGTCAAACCGAGGAAAAGGGTAAGTTATTCTTGTAATGCATCTTAAACTCATAAAATATTGCCAATATCTAAACGTGAAACAAAATTTCTCTCTGTACCTACCAAACTGTAAAAAAATACAATTTAAATTACGAAACTGTTATAATTTCATACATTCTCTTATTTAATACACGAACATTTGTAAAGATGAATTTGTAGATTTGTGATCATAGCTTCTCTTTCATACTAAAACTACAGAATACATTTTAATAACACTTTTGATATCTAAGCTGATTATTGCTAATAGGTACAGAATTAGAACTCGAGCAATGTTGAGGCCTCCACATCACTCCCTCCATACAGAAATTAGAGCTTGTGAGGCAGTGTTGCCAGATTTTTTTTTTGCCGAGTCTGGATTTTGAAACTTTTTGAGTGATAGAAGCGGGATTCTTTCGTCGAAAGCGGGACATAGTGAAAAAACGTATATAATCAGAAATTTTTAAATATTCGTATTTTTATTTGCTTTTCCTCTATATGCTGCACGTACCGTCAAGTTATCCTCGAAAATCGGGACTGAGCCTGTCCCGCACGGGACATTTAATTTTGATTTAAAAATCGGGACGTCTGGCAACGCTGTTGTGAGGTCTCTTAAATTAAAATAAACATACACACATACTCAGAATTATATTGTTTTTGTTTTTCAAAAAGAGTTCTTACTTGTATAGTACACACACATACCATGCCTGTATTCTCAAGTATTGTGACACCATGTTGTGTTAAGTTAAAATATCACCTCTCCATTTTTCCCCAGAGAGGTATAAGAGGCAACTAAGAAAATAGGTAGATGAATGCTTTAGGCTTTAGGTAGGCTAGCAACCTTTCACTATTACACATTGATGCTTGAAATGGGATGAGCAACATTTTTAAGAATTTAACCTTTTGACCGCCAAAGACGCCATAATTATGACGTCATCGCAAGTCAGTGCCCGTGACGCCACGACGTTAAATGGTGCGTCGAAGTTATTGCGAAAGAACTGAAATATAAAATGCTGCAACATTTTTTCTAGGTTTACTTTATTTATAGGTAGTATAAGTTATTTTATACCTAATTTAAATAAAATAATACAGCACCATTCGAAAAAAAACAAGCATTATCTAAGAGCCGACTCACGTCTTTGGCGTTAGGAGCATTTCACTTCGCATCTTGGCGGTCAAAAGGTTAATATTCTTGTTTTTTGATCCTAAGATTATGCTACAAGTGGCTGTGTATTGTGAAATAGTCATGGATTTGTCTGTTTCATGTGCCCTGTTAACCCCATTTGGGAACATAGGTGATATAATGTTCTTAACCCTTAAATTGGCAAGAATTAAAAAAGTCGTGAATTCGAGCCTCTTGCAGGGAAACAAAGTCAAAAATTTTAGTTACAAAAAAATAAAAAAAAAGGAACATTTGACAATGTACATCACAGTGTAACTGCCAATTTAAGGGTTAAACAGGGTAGGCAGAGTAATCATAAATCCAAATTGCTTCCTTCAGCAAGAAGAAAAACAAGGTCAAGAAACTACAACACCAACGCGTAAACCTCAGACCAATCGCGCACCAGTACGATCTCAAGACGAGGTTTGCTCTCTTCTCTGCTAAGTTCCAAGACCCAAACAATGATGAGCCGGAAGACCTATTGGATGACCTGGCTCCAAAGGTGCAGACACCGAATGTGGCTCCTCCATTACCTTCAACAGCACCATCTGGGTCTCAACCAAAACCCGGCTTCGATAATAAACTCAATTTCAAGTAAGTAGATGGAGTGTGAGTCATCATCATCATCATCTTCAGCCTATATACGTCCCACTGCAGGGCACAGGCCTCCTCTCAGTATGAGAGGGCTTCGGCTATAGTTCCCACTCGGGCCCAGTGCGGAGTGGGAACTTCACACACAACGTTGAATTACTTCGTCGCTGTGTGTAGGTTTCCTCACGATGTTTTCCTTCACCGAATAGCTCGTGATAAATATCAAATTCAATATCGCACATAAATTCCGCAAAATTCAGAGGTGCAAGCCCGGGGTTTGAACCCACAACCCTCTGCTTGAGAGGCCACAGGTCGAACCGCTGGGCTACCACGGCTTCTTAGAGTGTGAGTAACTGCATGAAATAGGTGGCAATTGCACTGAGTTTTTGTAAACTACAGTGGTCTATGAATTTTGTTACACTAGACTAGACTGTCTGCCAACTGCGTTACAGGCTATGACAGTTACCACTCGCTGAATGCAACTACATTATTCTTTACCCTTCTCTAACTCAGTGTAATTGCCCCTTTAGAATAGTTCCCATTTTTCAAGTTGTTGAAATAGAAAAAATAATCACTGTCTTGCTGTGCGTGTTATTCATATTTTTTTATTTTTCAACCCATCCCACCAATTATTGCATTGAAATTCAGGTGGCATAGTTTGAAATGTGAAAACTACTTATGAGATATTATACATTAAACTACCGTGAGACTCACTCATGTTGAAAAATTATTGGATAACTCACGTTTAATAAATCGAGTTTAGCTCGACATGTTTCGGACTAATTCCTAGCCCTTCATCTACTTATGAGATACCTAGTTTCCTTTAAAACTTCGTTCTGAAATCTTATCTATAAATTAGTATTGGGGAATTCATTAAAATGGAGTTAATATTTCGTTTAGACATAAAAAAAATACCAGAAACCATTGACAATGTGAAAGCATCTCAACTATATGTAAAAAAAAAATTTTGCTTTTTCAGGTTCCAAAAAACAACGCAAAAGACTCCAGACTGGACAAAATACCAGAACAATTTCAAGCGCATCAGTGCTGCTTCACCGGACACTGATCCCGAAGAGATGCCGGCTGAGAATGAGAAGCCCAAAACTACAGAAGTCAATATAGGTAAGTGACATATTTAAAGTAGTAGAACGGTTGACAAGGAAGATTAGTGGCGAATATTTAGTTATGTAGTTTTATATTAAATTAATCTAATCAAATTATATTTTATGTGCGTAGTTACTAATCTATTTAACTATACTTTAGACCTTTAGGTACTTAAAAGATGGTAAACAATCTTGACATCTCTTTTTATTGAAATACACAGTCTAAAAATGAAAATCGTTACACTATATAATTCATTTATGAAAGTAAATGATTTTTTCAAACCTAAATTGTAAAATGTAAAGATTTAGATTTATAAAGTGTACGTTTAAATAAAAAGACACGTCAAGATTGTTTACCATCTTTTAAGTACCTAAAGGTCTCTAGTATAATAATAATTTATTTATTAAACTGGAAACAAATTGAAATAAATATTTTTTATACATTAATAATGGTCTTCACTTCAAGTGTTAAAATGAATTCAATTAAATATTCAAGAACAAACATATACCTATTTTGAGATATGTTTGTTTTGCAACATTACATTCGATTTAACCCTCAAAGTGAATACAATTATAACATTTGAAAAAAAAAAATTTAACCGAAAATCAAGTAGAAACACTGTCTCTAACAGGATTCGATGAAGATGTGGAAATGACAGACGCAAGTGAAGTTACCTCTTCAGATCTGGCCATTGCCGTTACCATCAAGCCTTTCCAATACCTCACTACTCTGCAGGTGAAGGATATTGCAGATGACCTCATGAGCAGAATCCAAGAAGCAATACGCAAGGAAGATGGCCAGTATGTGCCAACTTTCCATGAAAAACCTGTACATCATCTGGGATACCTGCCTCTCACGTGCCATAGTGCACAGGATCTGCTATGGCTATATGAAACCCTAGCCGACATGCCTTCACCAATCCCCAATACCAAGCTAGTACTGAAACAACCATACACCATACCGCAATTCATCAAAATTGGTGTCTTTCTGCCAAACTATTCCGGAACCCTGGAACAATTGAAAGAGCTGTTGCAGAAACAAAACCATTGGTATGACATGAGCTCTTGGACACTTATTAACAGTCAGAAACAAGGTGGTGATCCGGCTAGTTATTATTTACAGTACTGCGTACCAGAAAACCAAGCTCTCATAATAAACAATAGGAACAGGCGTATGGCGTATTATTTAGGAACTGTGTTCATTAATGTATACTGTAGAGAGTTGAATGACAAACTCAAAGACCAAAGTAATTTCGATTTTCGCAACGTAGCGAATCATTTACTTGTTTCCGTCGTTACAGAACCTTTCCATTATCTGAATCTTACGGAAGTAGAGCAAATAAAGATGGATTTGAATTATGAATTGGAAGAAACGGTTCATTCAGATGAGTACATTCCTGCTTTCAGAGGGTATGCGTGCCATTACAGAGGTGGACTGAGAGTCTGGTGCGAGAGTGACCGGGATCTAAAATGGCTGAAGGACACAGTTGCTAACCTCGAGTCACCAATGGTTGACACAGAACTTGTTGTAAAGGAACAATTTGACATCCCAGAAAGACCTAAAGCTAGAGTGTTCCTACCAAACGCTAAGTACGACGAGACAACCACTTTACAAGTGCTTAAATCTCAAAATCAATGGTGCGATTTGAATTCATGGGTTCTATTTTCTACTAAAAAATTTGGGAATGGTCTTTCTCTTTTGTTTTATATACCTGTTGAACAGGTTCAGAATATCAAAAGAAAGAAATACATGATTCATTACATGCTCGGACAGGTTAATGTTAAGGTTGACGGTTGTTACTCGCGGTAACAACTCTTATTTTAGGACCAAATCTGTGATATGGAAACTAAAAGGTGATACTGGTAACTAAGCTAGCCTTACTTAATTGTTATTTTAGTGTACTTGATTATAATGTAGGGAATTATAAGATTTACCAAGTTTTGCGTTGGCTGTACCTGACGTAATAAAGCTGAACTGTTTATTCACAAATTCACGTCAAATGTGTGTATTTGAAGTTGATTTTGAGAAAGAGTTTTGGCAAAACTACAGGCACAGTCAATGTAAATTATAAAATAAAAAAAGGTCCAATAAGCTTTTTTTTATATTATGGTCATGCTCATGATCTCGATCAATATAATCTTTATTTATTAGTTCTAAGTGTGCTATGTATGTATAGGTTGATTATTATTTTGATATTGTTGAACAATATGACAAGATACATAAATCATTTACCTACTTGTGCATTTCTAGATCAGTGTTATTAAGTATTTTGTTTTGTAATAAATTTAGATTTGGTTTTTGAAAGTTTTAATTATCAATAAAGTAAAGTACTGATGTTCTGTGATTTTAATAAGTTTTGTAAGTATCTAGGTATTAAAAGTTGTTCCTGTTATTGAAAATGACGAGTTCCTAATCACGTGTGTGCTTAAGAGTTTCTTTATGAAAAAAAACTTTTAATGAAAAGTATACAGTGTTTTTAAACTTTGTTATGTTTTTAGTGCATTCTGCCGATTTGCATTTTTTACGCAATAAAACTAGAAGTGATTATCTTTTGTTTTATTTAAGGTATTTATTAATAGGGATATAACGATAGTATAAATATGTAGTCTACAAAAATTCATTGAACCTTAAAACACCCGATTTTTTACATATGTTACGACCCTAGCGCCGCTCATCGTCCAGTAGTAGAACTTCTTCCACAAACGTCATCAACTGTCAAAAACTGTTCTACGTCGCGCTAACGAAGTTTCGAAGCATAGCTACATTTCCAACTTTCTCTCTGTGGACTCCAGTCCCAAGGCATAATATCTGCCTGGAGAGAGATCTCTATTGGAATCTTTTCCACATCTACATACTGCACTCTTGTATTCCCGAATGGGGTAGGCAGAGCACATGAAACGTTACATGTCTAGTAAAAACGATGACTATTTCACACCTCATAACCACTTCATATTTTTAGGTTTTTAGTTTGATCAAAGAGGAATAGTACCTACATCATAGTGGCAAGACGCTAGCCTGACACCTAAAACATATTTTAACCAATTTTCCTTAGCCGCACGAAAGAAATGGCCAGGTGTCTTAACACTCTAATAAGGAAAAATGTTCTACCTTTAAATAACAAACTTAGAAACTGATTACTTAACAAACCGGCCAAGTGCGATTCGGACTCGATTTCATATATTTATCTAAGTATACTGTACAAAATTTAAATTCTGTAAGCCAAAAAAATTATCAACGATAGTTGGGTAGATGACTAAAAGAACTATTTAGTCCGTCAGATAGATAAGAGAAAAGGTAAGTAGGTAATTGTACACGTATTTTTTCTTTTATTTGACAAATAAGAAATGAGGATACAGTGCTCTGTAGTTTGAAGTTACCTCTACATGGTACAATTTTTACCTAGACGTGACGTCACAAGCCCCCACTCCGGAAGTTTGATGATGATGAATCATTGATGATCTATACCTTATTTGATAAATAAAGGGCGGACAGTGGATGCAATATACGTCAAAGTCATGTCGAACGATATACTCAATATGGATATGGCTATCCATTTACGAATTGTGATTTCATTTGCCATAGTTATTTTTAATATAAAAGCTAAATTAAACGCATTAACTCGCAGGTGAAAACGTCAACGTAATTGACATGTCTAAGACGGAATAAATTTTAACACTTAATAGTCTCAAGAGGAGATAATTTACAAGTGGCGAGCAATTTCATTATAATCATATTCTATTCCATGGAGGATAGACTTTTTGTTATTTCTGATATAATATTTTTAATAAAAAAATATTAATTAATATTGCTCAAAATTTAATTAAAGTCTTATCCATCTTATGCTTTTGTCACCCGATTGCATCCGCTGTCCGCCCTTTGTTGACAAACCAAAACACACGTCTCATATTATTACAGAATCTAACAAACAGACTAATATTGTTCCAGAAACACCCACAACGTCGGAGGCCAGTCAACCGGCGAGCGACGTGTATTCAGCACTGCCGCCAAGCGTAATGAAGATAGTCCAAGAGAAACTCAAGCTGTTACCGACGCACAAGACTCCCATCATCATGCCGAAAATGGATGAACCCATCGAGGAAACGCCTAAACCTGTTGAACAGAAAGGTTAGTTTTGATTTGAAGAGAGACTTCAAATCAAAAGAGATTGAGATAGATACAAGGAGGCTTAGGGGCAGCGCAGACGATAGACTTTTGTGCGATCGAGTCTGCGGCGCAATAAAAACTCTGAATGGAAACTCGCTGCGCGCCATTCAGAGTTTTTATTGCGCCGCAGACTCGATCGCACAAAAGTCTGTCGTCTGCGCTGCCCCTTAATTACATACACATATACAATCACGCCTGTATTCCCAAACGGGGTAGGCAGAGCACACAAAACGCTACATAGACAAAACGATGACTATTTCACGTTTTGTAGCCACTTCTAGCATAATATTTTTTAGGTTTTGAGGTGGCAGGTACAATAGTGACAGGTTGCTAGCCTGTCGCCTAAAATATACCTTAACCTATGTCTTTAGTCGCCTCTTACGACATCCACGGAAGAAATGGAGAGCCCGACACCACACAGACACGGAGGCATAATTGAGCGTAAATATTTTTACCAGTGATCGGATATATGCATCTGAAAACCTGTGTGATGTGTTTTTTGCGTAATTTTCTGGTCTATAAAAGGAAAATTAAAAAAAAGGTTTAGGTGTAACTTAGGCGCCATGCTAGCAACTTGACACGGAAGTACCTCTTCATTTAAAATCACGCTGTGTGTGTGTGTGTAAGTGTCTACGAAACGTGAAATATTCGTGGATTTGTCTACGTAGCCTTCGTGTGCTCTGCCTACCCCATTTGGAAATACAGGGGAGATGTAGTATGTAGGTATGCGACTTTATTTTCACTATGTTTAAAGATTTTCCTGAATGAACAACTATTGGTCATTATTTAAGAAGAAAATGCTGTCATTGCCCTGAGCAATAACTTTTTTTTTCAGTGATCCCTACTACTTCAAAGCCAACCGGACCGACGTTTCAGCAGAACCAAAAACTCAATCCAAAGTATAACTTTCCGAAACAAACTGCTATCATGACACGTGAGTATAGCTTGATTAATAAATTAGCAACTAAATAAATAAAACACACAAAATTATACATTCTTCGAGCGCTCCTTCGACCGACTTGCCCTAACACACTTCCCTTGTAAATTTACTTACACATACTTGCTTCATTTATACTCTCCACATCAAACTAAAAGTACCCAAAACAGCTGAGCATGATGAGAGGAATTTTACCACAAAATAATATCTAATAACGTTGACATTTGGTTGATTCCGTTTTCTTGATTGAAAACAGATGCAATAGGTATTTTGATCGCTTTAAACTAAGCTTTCGACTCTGATAGCAAATTGACCTATCACAGTGTTGCAATGGTGCAATGAAAAAATAAAAACAAATAAGAAGCTTTGAGGATTTATTTGTTTTTGTTTTGCTATTTTTTGCTTATTAATAATTCTAACACTGTGTTTCTTTTACAGCGTTTGATTACCCTAAAGGTAAGTTAACATCCTTTTTTTTTTATTAGTAATTATTTAATTAATGTAAAAGAAATGGTATACGAAAATACTTAATGATTTTTATGTAATATCTAAATACATATAAGGAAGTAAGGAAGTAAGTAAACACTTATTGTACAAAAAGAAAAAAAAAACACAAAAAACAAAATTATATACAAATGCAATGGCGAAGTACAAAGGCGGACTTATCCCTTAAGGGATCTCTTATAGCCAACCTTGAATATAACTTGCTAACCCTGAGTTGAGATCTATCTAAAACCATACTCTCACAGTGAAATAAAAAAGATAAACTCACTTTTTTATTACATGTTTACATTTACTCTGCACCTCATGCTTTTTCTGTTAATGTTGCCAGGTATACCGAAATCGTTTTTGGTGTTACGGGATCAAGAATTGAAAACGCAACATGAGATAAACGCACAGCAAAAGGTGAAAGAAGAAATAATAGTACCCCCAAACCCTGTCACTCCCATGCCAGGATTAAAAGGAGGTAATTACTGGAGAAATATTTATGCATGGCCCGTGTGCTCTGTCTACCTTAAGGTCCGACCACACCGCAGCTTAAAATCCGGTCTCGCTTCGGAATCGCAGTGTCGCGTCGTTTTCGCACCGTTTTCGCCGCGTGCTCCCCACACCGCAGCTTAAAAAACGGTGACGGTACGGAATCGCAATGACGTGCGTCACGATAATCTTTTTGTCGCAAACCTTCCAAACCGGTGCTTAAAATTCGCTGCGTCAAAATCATGCTTCAAATACCTATATGACAAAAGTAAAGATCAACTGCACCCATCAGCAACAAAACAAAAGAACGTGACTCAGTTGTCTCGTTCCTTTTTAAAATTTTAGACATAGAATCTGATAATCTAACTAACTACACAACTTAATCGACTTTAGTTACATACATATGCAATCACGCCTGTGTTCCCAAATGGGGTAGGCAGAGGATACGAAACGTGACATGGGCATAACTATAATCATGATTCACGCTTCGCAGCCGCGTCTAGCTTCATTTTACGTTTGAAAAAAGATTTACATAATATAGTATTACAGTTTCAGAGCAAAAAATGTTAGCTGCACTAGACCTGCCTAGTTGGATAATGCCAGCGGCATCATTTGAAGAACAGAAGGTAGCTCAACAGCTTACTGGTATATACGACGATATTGACCCCAATATTGGCGCCAATGCGCAAACATTGGACCACAACGAGCCAATCCCTGACCGGCCGTATTCGCCTTCGGATGCATACAATGAAGCTACTGGGAAAGTTGAAGAAGGTACTATCTGAATGAATTAATTAATCGCCTTCATTGAGGAGCATGTATTTTATGGTAGTATTATCATATTAAAAGAAGAAGTAAATGTGTTAAAATTTTGTACACTTACGCCGACTTCAGCCGTTCTTTGTACGTCGTATGTTTTTGAATATTTTGCTAAATTGTTAATATAAGATGTAGAAGGCTCATATCATAAACTACACTAGCTTCATAAACTACATTATTGGATGTTCAAATAGTTTAGCAAAGGAAGAAAAACATTAAAAATGTTCTGTTGGTGTCTAAGTTTAGGTATACCAGAAACAATCATAATTAGAACACTAACATCCATCAGTTCAATAAATATTAGGTAAGATTCCTTTAGTTAACTATTTAAACACCGATAAAATGTTAATTTTAACCATCTGGTTACCCTAAAATTGCTAAATGTGGCACTGGATTTTCGAATTCATGTGCTCTTGGGAATTACAGGCGTGAGAATATGTATGTATGTATGTATGTATGTATGTATGTATAAAATGTTTATTACCCCTTTCTACCTGTCAAAACTGACAACTGAAGTTTGTTTACGTTTAGTTGAGTACCTACGCTGCCAGAGTACCTATAGATTCTCTTTTAGACGTTCGCGACGGCTCGGAATCGCCAGAGGGCGCCCAGAGCGGCCAGAAGCGTCTCAGCGCTTTCAAACGGCTGGGGCCGCTCAACATCGCCAAGCCCAAGAAGCCGAAACTCACCATCAACCTGATGCTCAATAAGGAGCAGGCTGTGAGGTATGTTTTGGAAACGGCCTTTCTTCTTCTCACGAGTGTATAATGTCTGGATTTTCAAATCGGAAGTGCTCATTTTATGAGTCTACATTTTGCAGAAACGTGGTTCGTTTTTATTAAAAAAAAAACCACTGGGTATGTGACCCCTTCAGTCAACCATTTCAATTTGGCACACGGTATACCTGGTTTTGGTCATACAGAGAGGAAATATGAAAGAACAAAATTATACGGGGAATGTCAATGGGTGCATTGAGAGGGGAAAACCTAGACAGCCGTTCCGTGACCAAATCGCGGAAGTTTTTGAAACGTTGGACGAGCATAATTATGTATGAGGTGATTAATGAATTTGGATGAAGCAAAAGAGGTATGTCAGGATCGTAGCAAGTGGAATAAGGTAGTCTCTGCCTACCCCTGTGGGAAACAGACGTGACGTTATGCATGTATGTATAGCTAAAACACTGTATATTTTGTTATTTCTCTCAATATTACAGAGAAGTCGTCGATGAAGGTTCAGAGGCCAATCGCTTCGTGCCCGTGCATTTACGACGAGATGTCATCGAGAGTCAGGATGAAACTGTCAAGACTTATCTGCCGTTTTGGCCGTGGAAGAAAAATGTCACGGCGCGAAAGACTGTAACGGCTAGGTTCTCCAAGGTATGGCTAGAATAAAAAAAAATGTCTTTCCCACGAGTTGTTAGGCACTGGTCCCACCGCAAGCTAGTAAAGCGATAAGGTAAGTAAGTAAGTAAGTAAACACTTTATTTTACAACAGGAAAAAAAATAATACAAAAAACAAAATTATACACA
>BHDV01049562.1:272911-290855 GCA_005406045.1 Adoxophyes honmai | reverse complement strand
TTTTTTCCGAAAAAAAAAACTTTAAATCGCTCTACTGTAAAGTTGCCAATATGTCGCTTGGTCATTTTTGCCTTTCAACCGTCGTGTTTATTTCCCGAATAATTCAGAGGTGCGAGCCTGGGATTCGAACCCACGACCGCGAGAGACCGCAGGTGAAACCACTATACCACTTTTCCCAAATTATGTAGCACACTATGTATTTTTAGATCACTTATTGTGAGATGTTTACTTAGTATGCTGGCTTCTGAGGAGCAGACGAGTAATCAGGTGGGTACCGTGGGTATTTGATTAATGTTTCTCTCTTGAAATTGTGTAAACCCTCAAACGTAAATTCCAGGGAACTAATTTGCCCAATTTAGCATGGAATTTGTGAATATATTTATACATATAATGGCTGAGACGTAAATAACATGGCCGCGAACAAAATTGGTTTGTCGTACGAAAAAAAATGTTATTATTTGTTTATTATTAATATTTTATGTTTTCTACAATTTTCTAGCTTCACTCAGTGCCCGTGTCCGGTTTAGAATAAGATCTCTTCATTTCTTCCATGGATGTCGTAAGAGGTGACTAAGGATACCTCCTTAGTCACCGGTTAAGGTATGGTTTGGGCGACAGGCTAATAACCTGACACTATTCCATCTGATTTTAAATCCAAAATTGGCTGTGAAGCGTGACATAGTCATGGCTTTGTTTATGGCATGTTTCGTGTGCTCTGCCTACCCCGTTTGGGAACCCAGTCGTGATTGTATGTATGTAGTAGTAAATATGAAAATATTTTCAAATAAAGAACGTTGACGCTCCGTGTTTTGTCGAGGCCCCGAAGTAACAGCAAAACAAATGAACCTAGTTCTGTCGTCTCCAAATCTACTTTCACATACCGTCCTTCCTTAAACGTAAGTAAATTAAAGAAATCTCCTTTTTCATTTGCCCACGGAAATGTTTTGAGGGCGATTATTCGAACGTTTAAACCGCTCATTTTCGGTCACATTTAATAGGAATCGGGTACAGATTTTGACGTCGTTTTCAATGAGCGTTGGAGTTTCAACTTCTACATAAAACGTAAACAAAAACACCTTGACTTAGAAGACATTACTGATCACAAAGCCATAAATTCTTTTTCCAAATTGGTGAATCGTGTGCCTTGCAAAGACAAAATCAAATAAGTCACAAAAAATACGAAAAAAAATTGTAACTCTTAAACTACGAAAATTCGCGTAACATATTTACATGGTAGTGATTCACCCCAATGGGTGGTCTATATCTGGACTTTCACATGACACTATTTTTTGGGACACCCCTTATGTATGAAAGTATTTTACAGGCATGTCTAGAAAAACGCTGCGTTTGAAACGCCGTAATAATCGCCCTTAAACATCTAAACACATGTCGCACCCGGCTCCAGAACGGTCCGGCGGAGACAGGCCGCCGCCGGAAATGAAGCGGACCCTCAGGAAATTCAGATAACCCGCCCTAATAATATTAAATGGAGAATAACCCCGCTCACCGAAGAATAACTCTATTACATACGAAGATATTTTGGGAGGTTAGAATGTACCAGTGTAAAAACGACGTTCGCTGACTGATATGTTTGGAATACGAGCGGCGACCGCATTAACTGAAGACCTCAGTGCAATTGCTGCTTTAGAAATAAAATTTACGTACTTAATAGGACCATAGGGAGTTTGTAGAAAGGTAAAGTAAGTATGAACTTTAAAATCATGGCTCTTCATAATGAAAAAAAAGAACTCTTCTCGTGTAGGTATCAAATACAATACCTACATTAGTATTTTCCTATATTCATGGCATTCCAAGACACGCCTCGCAGACAAATTTACGTCAAAAATACTCCAAAAAAAAAAGTAAACGAGAGAGGCTCCTGCTCCCCCGGGATGATATTATACCCCTTTATAAGATGTTAAACTCCATTAAATTATATTCGGAAACGCTATAGCCTTGCCATGGAAATAAGAGAGTTGCTACCTTGCTTTATGGGATATTTTAGTAAATATGTGAAGGGTGTAATTTGGTAAGCAATCTGCGTTAATACAAGACAGACCGGTCGGAGTCTCATTTACCTGCACGCACGTAGGCGCCGTCTTTTGTTTTTGGTACGGCTAAGTAGATATTTGTTGAAAAACTTAGAGTATCCTTAAGAAGAGTGGGTAGGGTAAACGGCCCAGTATTTGACGCCATACTGTCGTAGTGAATATTGTTAAGATTATAATGACTAATAAACTCATTTTTGCGACAGGCTCAGTTTTTTTTATTGTTCCCCTGAAATATACTCAAGCTTTCTGTTTGTATAACATTAATACATGAGATGTTATGATATTGTGACCATTTAAAACAAAATCAAAAATTTCCCGTGTGGTGCCGGGTTAGAATAGCACCTCCCCCTTTCTTCCCGTGGGTGTCGTAAGAGTCGACTCTGGGAAAGGGTTGGTGTATTGTGGGCGATGGGCTAGCAACCTGTCACCACAATATCACGTTTGACCATCTGGTTACCCTCAAGTTGCTAAACGTGGCACTGAATTTTTGAATTCATGTGCTCTGCCTACCCCTCTTGGGAATACAGGCGTGAGAATATGTATATGTATGTAAAACAAAATTCGTATAAGAACTATAAGGTTTTCATAATGAAATACGTACAAAGTTTTTGCGTAGATGTACGAGTATAAACAAACATAATACCTATAGCGACGCAAACGAAATATTTCGAGGTGTCGACCATCGGGACATTTACCTTAGTGGGACGATAAGACGGCGAATGAGAAAAGGTTCAATCCGTAAAAGTGTGAGAAGCCGTGAATTGGAATGAGTTTGTCTGGAGTTGATTGGAGACACATTCCGCACAAGCCGCAGCACGTACTGGGAATCAGTGGAGAAAGTAGGCAGAAACCGCGAGTCAAACAGCGTTTTAAGCATTTCTCTGATTTCTATTAAGAAAAGTTATCTAGAACTAAGTTTACTTTGAAATAGGAGGTTAGTTATGTGCTGTCAGTAAGTAAGATATCGATAAGGTCTAAGTGCCAAAAATACATTAATGTGTTCTTATTGCTTCAATATTGTCACGGGTACTATTCTTGGCTCTAACTGTAGGTATACAGTGTTGATATCTTTGTGTACATCTTGACTTTGCTCTTTTAGTAAGTATATTTCCTGGCATATAACTTAGCATGGCTCTAAGTATTGGGAGTAAGTTTGCGCACCGCTTTTTCCTCGGTAAAGCCTCACTACCTATAATTTTGCCAAATTATATAATGAAAATGATTTTTTTTATTGTGTAAAAGGAACAAAACAAGCTGATCATGGCACTGAGTGAGCACCTAGGAAACCCTGTGTTACAGGACTCAGTTTCACACTCACAAAATAAACATTTCAATGTGCCTGGGATTGTAAGTAAACACTTTATTGTTACAAGGAAAGCGTTGAGGTTTTTAGATGCTAAAAGATATTGTCTGATAGTTGTCAATTGTTTATTTTTAGATCATTTTAACTTATATCCTCCGCGACCTTATACGAGGCATGTTTAATTCACTAATAAACTTTAAATGGACTGGTTTATTGACTCAAGAAGAGCAGTCCAGCAATTACAGTCTTGCGGTTACGTGAGTTCACAGTGAGAAAACTTCTTACGAGTATTATTAGTGTAAATACTTCCTCCTACCGTTGGTAACTTGTATTTTTGTGGTTGCGCTCGGTAAAATGGTACGTTCACGTATAAATTGGATTGCTTTATCAACGAAATTGCCGCGAAGTGAGTTGTTATGAGTGATGATTAGAGATCTATTACGTTTTTTGATGATACGGTGCATCGTGACCCGACGTAATGAGTTTGTTATTTCACTGTGTAATAGAAAAAAGTAACGTTACAAAGAAAGATACCAAAACGATCCGCTTCAACAAGATAGGTACAGTCAAAGAATTTGATAACTGTGCCACTTTGTACCATTTTACAAGTAATGTCACTGTGACATTTCATACTATCTACTAATCAAAGCAATATGAAACTCATTATGAGAAGGTTCAAAGTGGCACAGGTATCAATTTCCTTGACTGTATGTACTACATGCACGAGTTAAAAAAAAATAGGAGACAGTGAATTTGAAATGAAAATAATAAATATATTTAAATAGATCACGCCTGTATTCCCAAATGGGGTAGGCAGAGCACGTGAAACCTTAGATAAGTTTATTTATACGTTTCAAATCAACTTTCAGCATATTTTTTCGTTTAAGTATACATTGATGAAAGAGGTATAGTGACAGATTGCTAGTCTGTCGCCTAAAGCATACCTTAACGTCCTTAGACGTATCTTACGACATCCATGGAAGATATGCTGAAGTCTTATTCTAAACAACATACGGAGAAGTAATTAGTTCGTGTTATAATTTCAAGGTTTTTTTGTAATAATAAAATATCCCCTACAGAAGAACAAATTACTTATCCATACTGAATTGATTAGCTTTTTTGCGATCTCAATCTGGGTATTCGTGTTATACGAGCAGGTATCAAGCATTATCTTAAAGTTAAAGTATTTGACTTTGAATGCACTTCAACGACGGCTTAATCAAAACCTAACGTAAAGACTAATTATCACTACCCTCCATTCGCAAAGCTATCCCATATTTCTCTATCCATTGCTTGCTAAGCAGGATCACCAGACACCAGTGAGTTGATAAATCGCGCAATGCATATGCGACGATCAGATATTCGTCAAGCCACCGAGTACGTAGTACCGAGTTTGGAGACGAACGAGTTTGACCGGAAACGCGTCGAAGGCTCCATCGTCCTGCCTCCAGGATGCCAGTTAATAATATTACTTGAAGAATCCTTACTTGAATGTTATAGGGTTTTTAAAACTTTATTACGTTAGTTATGGGTTTGAGCGAGTATACAAAGCGACTAAGAGAATATTCTAGAAATTTTGTCCTAATTGACTGTGATAATTTCCATAAAATACAATTACGCATGTGTTTCAAAATGGGGTAGGCAGTGCACACGAAACAACAATTGTCCAAAGTTCTAAGTGATAATAAACTAAACCATTTTATTATATTTTATACTATATTCGATTCAAGTGGATCGCAAAATATTTCTCTTACCGAATACTTATTGTATCAACCTTAACCCTGCCAGAGTTAAGTACAAATAGGCTTCTTAATTACCATTTTCTTATTAACTCGGAAGCGAAATAACAGCAGTTGTTAAGATGCCCTTAATACCCGTCTGTTAACAGAGAAATACTTTTAACCAATTGAAATAACAAGGTTTATGAGTGCCGACTCCTGTTTCATCCATCTTATTTACCGGGTTATGGTTTCAGGTTCTTTCATTACGTCCATGGTTTTCGTTTCTTCGCTATCCCTTTAAAAGGTAAAGATAAAAGAAGGCACTGTTAATGATATTAGTTAAAAAAATCGAATTTCGTGCCGTGTGGTGTTGGAGTAAACAAACACCTCTACATTTCGTGGATGCTGTAAAAGGCGACTAAGGACGTAGGTTTAGTATTTTTTCAATTCTTTCTGATTATTTTAAAAGGTGATTGTCTGTATTTCAAGTGTGCACCATCTAAAAGATGTCAAAGGTTGCTTTGTAGAGATCGCTCATTAGCGATAACTGATTCATACTTAGTTATTGTCTTATAACCCTTAAGTTTCGTCATAATCCACAAAAGCGACGCGAACTAATATTTGCGGTAGACCCATCAATATAAATACAGCACCAGCCAAAATTAAATCAGCTTCATCACGCTGCTCTGTATTTTCCACAATAATACAAATATGCAATGAACGTTTCCTTAATGCCAAGCCAACATAGCATTCCGCGGGCCAGAATTTTAGCGATTCCAACGCTAAATTCTATCCGGAACCCGGTTCATATTTGTTAAGCTATACATTACCCGCCATGTTCCCAAGGAATATAAAATGTAGCGTTTCCGGTACATTTGCCGTAACTTATTGTGTGGGGCATAAAACAGTGGTTGTGAGTCAAAGGTCGCAGCGAACTTGCACCACAATATTTACGAACACGATGGTGCAACTAACATTGTAGTAAATAGTTTCTTGTACTTTGCTTTGCTGTGTGGTTTCGGGTTAGAATGATACTTCTCTATTTATTGAGTGGATGTCGTTTGAGGCGACTAAGGAAACGGGGCTAGCAACCTGTCACTATTATACCTCTTCCATATTATTTTTTAACACAATTATGCCAGCAGTGGCTGCGAAGCGTTAAATAGTCTATGTCACTATTTTGTTGCTACAAAACTCGTAATATGTTAATTAGAAACCATTGCGGTACGAAATCCTCCACATCACGTTATCAGATCCCGCATCTGAATAACTAAACGAAGAAATCTTCAAGTCAAGAAGTTTGACGCCGTAAGTTAGATATACAACAGCCCCAGCGTTCAAGTTTGACAGCGGCGTACATTCCGAAACACGCTGTAATCCACTCGCAAGTGATTGAATAAATAACGCGGTTCACGGTACGGACAGCAGCTACACTTGTCCATATCCAATAGGTACAAAACGTCCCGAGAACCGCTAAAGCACTAAAAGGTTGCCCGACCAAATGTCGAGACCCCTAAAGGTTATACTTTTGGTACGTCACGTCCGGAACTGCGATCAAAATCGCGGCTATGATGGGTCAAGTTGGGTTGGCTGTGAGGCGTGGTAGGCCGTCGGAATTGGTCTGAGAGCTTCATCCACAAATTGCCTCTATAATTAAGCAGCTTTGCAAAGCAAACGCAGGCTCGGACTAATGGCGATCAACGATACGAGATAGTAGAATGGCGTTTCAACGACTCTCATTTTCACATTCAATTATCAACGCTAATAGAGACATAGATGAACTTTACAAATGGTCGTTTATGTCAGAATTATTTAGAAACAACGGCATTATAATAATAGATGATGAACAATTAAGATACATCGATCAATTAAAAGCCAGTTCTTAAAATAATTAAGCATTTATGTCTAACCAGAATGGTTGATTCTCCGTGTGTCGTTTAAATCTCGCACCGTCATGTCGATAAACATTTCGCTTGCCTCATTGTGGTACAGAAATGCTGGACTAAACCCATCTAGGGCTTACACGAAGCGACGACGCGTGTGATTGCTCTGACAGCTCTAAGAGCGTTGCATCAATGTTCGCTTGACTCAACGTTATCTTGAACGGTTATGTATTCCCAGAACCTCAGAATTCAATGCGTTAATTAACTACCTGAACGCATTAGTGAAGGTGTTGAGTAAAATATGAGAGGCCATGAATAAAAGCATTAATTTACAATCGATCCTAGAAGTGGTTCGCTATTCAATTTATCCACGAAATTAAACAGCAGACGGGGATCTTCATAATATTTACTAAAAATGAGAGATTTCTTTATACCCTTAGTACCTTTGGATAAAAGTATTCCAGGAGGAGTTTTAATTAGTCGGTCGCTACAGTCCATTAAAGGTTTTCTGCTAAGTAGCCAAGCGAGGATAAAAACAGTTTTTTAAATAGACTAATGAACCGCTCTGAAATTTAATTTTGCTTTGATTAACTTTTCCACAAAAGATTCCGAAGCGCCTACGAGATTTTGAAGACTTACCTTTCTAAGGGCAGAGCTTGTCTTTCAGAAAACTGAAGACTGACCAACCTTTTATGCTATGATGTATGTCGTGACGACATTAGTTTTAGATTTCCTAGTATTATGGCACCATACCTATGTTTACATCTTGCTCGTTTCTTCAGTCAGTATCGAACATGCGTTGTTCCGCTCATTATTCAGATTTTATTACAGCTTCACTTTCTTTGCCACGATTTGAAAAATAAACTCTTGTTTCTTTAATATTTATTTGACGTCTAAAACTTGTAACGCTATTGTCTAACGCACCAAAAATCTAAATCGTGTTTAATTTGACAGTTTCAGTGTCAGTTCGCTTTGAAATGTATCAATTTCGAAGTGATTTTTGATTTCAACTGACAAATGAAACACGATTTAGATTTTAAGTGTGTTAGACAGTAGCGCTGCGAAACCAGCCTGAAACAAATTGTTATTTGACATTGATTGACTGACAGAATCGTAACAGTTTTCCATAGACAAGCAGTGTTCTCCGAGTAAAAAATTCGATACACCAAAGTTCTGCAATACGGACGCACCTCAAAGTTAAGCTTGACCCTGTTAATAATTACACATGAAGACGATGCATTTACTTAGTATATCCTGGTAACAACTCAACATGCTAAGCGAATGAGTCCTCTAGTGTTTATACAAGCAAATGCGGTAAGCCGCCCGTACGCTGCAGTGAACGACGCTGCCAATCCTCAGGATTTACACGTGTGTGCGGATTTAAATTCAATTATGTGTATGTGAGATGAAGATATGAGCGGGAACAAACAGGAAAACAATAGGATACAGAAAAACAAACTACAATCCTGGTGGGATCTACAGGTGTTTCGAAATAGATGGCTTTAGAGTGAAGGAAATAGATGTCGGTTGATCAAAAACAGATCAGTTTACTATTTTTGATAACGTGTTAGTACGATATGACAGGGCGACAATCAGGCTGAATGAAAAGAATAAACATTTTTTTCCTTTTCTCTGTTTAGTATTGTTGCAGCCAGCTCTCGAGACACATGTAAAGCAGACTATACTATACTTGTCACTGTCTAACAAGAGACGTTAGAGAATGACAGGTAACCTACCTCGCGCATTTTAAAACATTTACGAATTGGGTTTTTTGGTAAGGCTGTTTCAAAAACTTTCTTTGATTGATAACTAGAAGAGTTTACATTTACACCACGGGTTATTAAAAAATCACGCAGAATGCAGAAGAAATTGCCGGCAACGACTAATTCGGTTATAAAATGGAATGTAAAGTGGCCAACATTAGTCGAAGCAATTTAAGTTTAAAATAGTAGTTTTCCTGCGGAATCCGTCGCAGTTTTCCCTCATCAAAGCAGACTATTTCATTAAAGTCTTTCTCGGCACTATTAAACAACTTGTGAGCAAATTACGAAAGTTTGCTAAATAGTAGCAATTGTACATTAAACAACAAAGATATTGATATGGTTAAGGTGCCGAAAATATGTACACACAACCTTAATTTCGAGACAATAAGAGTGTATACATGTCTACATTTAGGCACTTTTACTGTGTCGGTGTCTTTAATGCTGGCTGTACCTTGCAGCATAGTTTCACTAAGTCGATTAGAGGTGCTGTGGTCCACAGATGCCCGTATATCCTTCGACATCACTTGCGAAGGATGGAGGCTACATACTTACTTACATTTAGGTATACCTAAGTCACTGACAAAATGTTTTCCAGAGAAAATGCTTTTTAAAAATACATACATACATCAGGCCTGTACTCCAAATCGGGTAGGGAGAGCACACGAAACACTCGTAGACAAAACCACGACTACTCCACGTTTTGTAGCCACTTTAAGAATATTTAATCATTTAAGTTATATAAAAGAGGTATAATAGTGACAGGTTACTCCGTCGCTTAATAGGTACATCCCTAAATCTATTTCCATATATTTTTCTATTCATTCTTATATTAACGTATCCAATTATAAATAAACCACCTCGGAAATCTCTTCTGTGTCCAGGGTCTTCAAGAACCCAGTTCTACGAGTGTTTGATGACCTTCCGGTAACCTCACTCCGTTGCTGTCGGCACGTCCCTTCGGAAGCTGCCACTTTATCACTGGCCAGCATGTGCCGCTAATGGTTTCCTCCCAGGCTTGCTACAAAAATGTCGCGTGTATCGCAGCTTTATATTGGGATCCAATTTTTTTCTGATAGCACTCAGTTTCTTAATCTGTGTCTACGAGTATGTGTATGGGACTGGGGTTCATCGTCTTATCTACTTATGAATGTTTAAATTCATGAATGACAGCAAGTCTCGTAATCAAGATAATCAGAGTTTTTGGTAAGGTAAATGTACAATGCTCGACGCCTCAACGCCCAGTAGATGACACCCATCTGTCACCTGTCTTACTATGGCATAAGGTTGCAAGTGCCGTGTATTGGGCCAGTGTTGAACACAGGGACGCTTACCTTACGAGTAATTGTGCTTGATTTTTTAAAGCTCTGTGGAGTGAAAAAGGTTGCGAACTGGTGGATAATTAATCAGAATTAAATGCTGCGTATAGCTTAAGCGCATTAGGTTTGGGTATTAAGTATTATTTATAGTTCATACTGAAATTAACGCATTATTCAATTATTTTTTTATATACTTTATTCTTTGTTCTGAAAGAATAGATCTCTACATAAATTTTTTTTTTTCACTTGATGGCATATTACCTATAGTATCATTATCACAAATCAGATTCATAGACACTAGTCTTGATGCGAAGACATGTACAGCAGTGGACTGAAACAGTTCGACTTTTTTCATATTCCCTGGTTGTCTACCTATTCCGACGTCTCAAACAATGCATCCTATCTTAGAAAGTCGTGGCAAGGTAAATCGGATGAAATTCAATCTATAAACAAGTAGTTTATATTATACTTCGCGAATATCGCTCGCATCTGCAGCGGAAAGCTTGGGGTGCCGTGTTCGCGGCAATATACAGGATCTTTGGAATCAGTTTAACTCAGGGTTACCAAACAACTTAGTTTTGAAATCTTGCTTTTTACTTTTAACTTATTTTTAAGTTTTTGCATTTTTTGCAATAAAGACAGCTGTGAACAGAGGGGTTTGGAGAAGCTAGGTGTATCAAATTCCAAGCAAGACAAAATGATTTTATACTATAAGAAGTATCTTATTGACTGAATTGGCATTCAGATTTCAAGTTCATCCGACTTAAACTGTGTTGAATTTTACTTGCAAGATTTGACCTTGTTTTCTCGCTCTTTATACGATACCAATTAATTCTGTCCAGCGAACGATATGTGCAATGTTTATTAACTGTATTCTTTTCAAAAATGCACCGGTTCCTTTGTGAATGACTTCATTAGTGTTTTCGGCGAAACCATTTTCCAAAGGGACTTGTTGTTGGAAGTATTTTAGGAAGAGACGTGAATGTTTTGTTTCCTTTTTTTTTAATTTGAAAAAGGAAGTAAAATTTGCCCTACTTTCAAATTATTCAAAGCAGAAACCCAAGCCTTTGGGTATTGTACCTAGATGAATGAACACAGAGAGGTTCACGTGTCATAAATAAATTTGAAAAAAAGTAAAGTTGCGTACCAATATTTTCATTGATATGACTTTGTTTCTCCAGTGTACAAATATCGTCGAACAGAGTTCCCACCATTTCCGTCACGTGCGGTCACTTTGACCACTTGTTAACGATTTGGCAGCAAATACACGCCACCAAAGTTTCACTGCTTACTTAAAAACGTGTACATATAAGGATTTGTTCACAGAAGAAGAATGAATCTCCCTGTTAATAAAACTTGAGTGAACTTAGTGGATAATAAATACTGCTCTGGCAACACAGCCCTGTACCAACGTTGACAGTTTAGTGCATCCCAGCGGAGGCAAATACCTGCAGGATTTACTGCGAGCTGCGATGAATATTTCTTGCCCAACGCACCCGGTATTGGGAATAGGGGTTTACTAAATAATTTACCTACAGTATTTATGGTGGCTTCTGATGCTTGTTTATTTGCTGGGATGTTGCAACAGTTGTCTATTTCGGAAGGTTATGCATTGGGCTTAAATTTAAATAAGTATTTATGCAAAAATTAGGCGTTTTTTCGCGTGTAACTTTCGTAGATAGAAGATCCTATGGCTACATAAACGTCACGTCTGTTTTGCCAAACGGCGTCGGCAGAGCACACGAAGCTTCAAACACAAATTATGCAAAGTATTTAAGAGAAAAATTGCATATAAAGTTCCTGTCATAATATTGTTTTATTCTAGGTATTTATTTAAGCAATCTTGCATTCACTTTAGGTCACATAAAGAGATTAACAGTCTAAGCATCAAGTAGCAACGGGCGTCTATAAATGTTGTAACTATCAAAAAGGACAACGGAGCCTCGTAACTAAGACTATAAGAGAGCAAAGCTCATGAAGACTCAGTAAATCCTAGATTGAGCTGCGTAGGAAATTCTTCTCCACTTTTCAAGACCTCAAGAAGGATTACGGAATGCAATAGCGCTGCAGACTTAGTTGTCTGTCGTGTCAATTAGGCGAGTGCAGAGTAGAGCCCTATAGCAAGCTTAAATGGATGAATTAGGTATAGTTTATGCTAGGTATAGTTGCCGTGAGTGTGTGTAAGAGACGACTAGGGAAATAGTCTTAGGTATGCTTTGGGTGACAGGTTAGTAACCTGACATTATTATACTTTTTCAATCTGTGTTTAAATCTAAAATTATCCTAAAAGTGGCTACGAATTGTAATATAGACTTGGTTTAGGCTTTGTAATATTTCGTGTGCCCTGCTTGTATGAATGTATGTATGTTTGTCAAGCAATGCTAATCCGTATGACGTTAACTCTAAATATAAGTTATATGGTTAGGTTCTACTTATGGTGGGTCAGGAACCAATTGTTTCAACGCATACCGTTTGAATGAGACACGCATTCAAACTATGAATAGTTCAGTGTACTGTTTAGGCTTGGCTTGGTTTTAGGCTTGGCACAGCAATAGGTACGCATCAGATGGCACGCGCGCGGGATACACTACCTGTCACTCTCTGACGTCTCTAGTTAGACAGTGGCAGGTATAGTCTATCTCACGTGCATCTTTACTCGCGCCCTGTTTTGTTGAGCCGCCTGCTTAGCAGCTGACAGTGTATAATAAACTCTTATGAAACTTGAGAGCCCTAGAAGCGAATTAGCCAATTTTAGACTCTTTAGCCAATTATTAGCATATCCGGCTGTTGGCTGGGCAGCAACTAGCTAAAAGGTTCGAGTGAGGCCATTTCGTCGAGTAGCAAATTATACAACCTTGTATTAAAGCATGCGGGTCCCCTGATTGTCATTGTTTAGTATCTCCCTTTACCGATCCATTAATCTATAGAGGAGCGTGGGTACAGTTTCCGCAATCGCTACCTTTTGTATTATCTACACCTTTTAAGTATAAATCAAAGTGGTTGTTAAATGTGTGATGTCTGTAGCCTTGGGAATGAGTGTAGGCTTTTCTGACGTGTCTAGTGAGACAGTGATAAGTAAATTGAAACTTAATAAATATGCTAGAAGTGGCTTTGTAACGTGAAATAGTCATGGTTTTGTTTATGCAGCGTTTCGAGTGCTCTGTCTAATCCATTTGAGGCAACAGGCGTGCTTTATGTTCATCAAAATATAAAAAAAAAAATGAAAAAATATGAAATATTTTTTTTTGCTGCCAAAAAGAAATAAAAATGTATGCTCATCTAAAAACATGTACCTATACTATGTTATATGTTTTGGTAGCCCGCATAGCCAATTCGCCAACGAGCGTCGTGTTTGTCCACGGCGGAACATGCATTTCTAACAAGAGGCGATTGGTTTCAATATCACGGCAAACATTTAATAAAACGCACAAAGCACTTTCAACTCACAAACAAACAAGTGAACCTAAAAGATATATTTGCAACCATATATTTTACTTTACTTTTCTCGTGTATGACGAGAGTAATGAATGTGAGTGAAGCGAAAAAAGTATATCACAATAGAAGCGAATGGCGCTCTGTTGTCTCTGCCTACCCCGCAGGGAATAAGGCGTGACGGCTATGTATGAACGTTTTTTACTAGGTGTTGCCCGCAACTCCCGTCTCCGTAGAGTTGTTTTATCGCAATCCCACGGGATCTGTACATTTTTCCAAGATAAATAAGTCTGTGTTAATCTAGCTAGGGTATCATCTTAATTCACACCAAATTTCGGCAAAATTGGTCCCGCCTTTTGTTCGAGAAGAGATAACAAATATACACACACACTCACAAACTTATTCGTTCACAATATTCAAGCATTATGTGGCGATTCATTTGGATAAATGATGGACTACTTTTGAAGCCGAGTTTACCATAATCAATAATAATCTACATAGGGATTTTCAGCCCACCTAAATAAAAATTGTAAACTAAAACCTCAGAAAACCGTGTTAAACAGCCGGCGGTGTCTGCAGGCATTCTGCATGATACCCATTAAAAGTTGTTTCGTTAACGGTTTTAGAGTTTTAACTTTTAACTGGCAGTAAAGAGGTTTTCCATCACACTAGTAGTTTTATGATCGACTGGTTCTTGAAAGCTAATTATCTTGTTTGAGAAAGGCTAGCTTAAAAAAAAGCTGTAGAACAGTGCATTAGATGACCAAAAGACTGTACCTATATTTTTGAAAACTTACCTACCGATTTATAATCGACCACTTTGTCGATTATCCCGCCAAAAGTACCTTCGATAAACTACATACATACATGCATAAAGTCACGCCTTTGTTCCCAAATCTGCAATGCCAGCACATGAAACGTAATACAGACATAAACCAAGACCAATTCACTTTTCATAGCCACTTCTAGCATAATTTTAGATTGAAAAACAGATGAAAAAGGTGTAATATAGTGACAGGTTGCTAGCCTGTCACTTAAAGCATTTGTGTTAGCGTGTTTACTTAGTCGCCTCTTACAACATCCACGGAAGAAAAGGAGACGTCGAGGTGTTATATTCTTTTATGATGTTATTTTCTATTTCTTTAACGCTGCTCTTTCAATGAATGGTACAGAGCCATGAGATTTATGTCTAAGACTTCGTAGACGTTCATTTACATCTCTACCTTTTAAGCCCCACCAAACAAATTACGCTAGCTAACAAGCATTGTAACTCGCTCATTCATCATCAGTTTCATAAAGCAAGTTTTGTCTTGCGCCTTTACGAGTGTAATACAACCCGACCAAGTTCTGATGGTGCCTAATTTGCATGTAATTGGAGCGCAAGTGCCATTCATTCCAGTTTGGATAAATTCATTTTGTTCGGTGCTCCTCAAACTGCGTAATTTTGGTGTGCGGAGAAATTGAGTGTGGGGACTCGAAGGGAAACGTGAGGGCGGCCAGCAATGTGGGATGAGTGTAGTTATAAGAGAATAGGGGTTCAAAACTGATCAAATTTTCTTCATGAATATTTCATCGTCGTTGTTGGTAAAAAAATGGGCATTTTTCCCCGCTAAACTGTATAATTCCGCCGTAATAATAAATAAATTACAAGTTTCCCACAATAAAACTATTAAATAGGAAGTATACATGAATCTATTTTATAGGTAAATTCAATTACGTGGGTAACTTGACTAAACTCTTCAAAAGACTAGCGTCACGTTTCGGCATCGCATGGGTGTAATGCTGATTTAATAAAACAACAGAATTACGATATCACATTAAAAACCTACCTAAAAATACTAATTTTCGCTTTATCACCGATATTGTAAAAAATACACGCTAATTCTGTTATCAAAGTACTCGTAAGACCTCCAAGTAGACCGAACTTCAGTGAACTTTTGTTTCGACAAATGCCGTTTAATTAACCTCAACTTTTTTTAATACAAATGAGGGTAGATACATCGACACTTCAGCCTTGAAAGGGGAATAATGTCCCTTTCTAGGCTGAACTGTCGAGCCGATTAGAATTTAGGCAAATTGCTTAGAAATTCTAACATAATGCAGCACCACAGATTACTAAATAGTTACTACGTAACAGATACTTCACTAATTCGAAAATTTCCAATACCTACTGCTATACTAGCCAACTCCGTCGCGGCAGCAACCACTGCATGCTAAAATGTGCCTAATTGCTCAAGCGTATAGTTGTAATTGCTTCGCATCGCGCGATCCCGTTGCAATCGCAGGGCTGCCTCTTCGGTGAAATTAAATTAACATAACTTTTTGTGTCTATGTTATTGAGAACTGTGAATACTGTGAAATTGTGAACTGTGAATCTGACTTATGTGGCAGTTTAAAATTGTATCGTTTATAAAATACATATTTTTATAAATTGGTGTAGGTAAAATAAAAAAATCTTTAAAAGTTACATCTGTTTTATTTTTATATAATTTTTTATAAATTTCTTAACCTTTCTAAATTCCCGGTTATTCAATTTAAGTGTTGCTTGATTTGCAACCATCTACAGCACATAATGACACCACACGGCATTGTAGGTACGCGTACGAACGAATCGAGCTATTAAAATTTATCAACGTGCGTGCGCTTCGCTTGCGAACACCGCACTGAATTTAGTCCGCCGGCGGACTGAGACCGCTCGGCCGGGCGGTAGGTAATTATAGCGCGCAAGTACATGGAGTGACGGAGGCCTGGCAGCACTATAAAGTTATTGAGTGTTGTTATAATATAAGAAATTATCGCAAACTGGCTTTACTTGCTTTTCCGTCCACGTTTGAAATATGTTCTCCATACTACAAGTTTCTTTAAAGAGCAAATTAAATTGTGTACAATGAACGACATTAATTTTCCATCAAAGTACGCCCAGCGAAGCCAGTCTACTGAACTATGCTTCTTTTTAGGAAAATAGTAATGAATGGTGAAAGAATCCGTTTTCCCTCAGAAAGCACAAGTCTTTGACGGGCGAGGAAATCTTATAAGGGCTTTGAATGCAGTCTGGTTTCTTTCAGAAGTCGTCTTGTTTCAATGACTTCTCGTCGAGTTTGCAACGAGTTTTTAAATTCGATTTAGTGGAGCATTTAAAATATTTTTTTTCTTTTTGCGAATCTGTACCTAAGTTGAGTTTCCTTCCTAGTACCGGACGGAAACTTTATACTTATGCCTACATACTTTCATGTATTCCCAAACTTGTTTAGCGGAACGTTAGGCTGCGTTTTCAACAGAGTTGTAGGAGAATGAGTTGCCAGGGATGTGTTTGTTTTAACCAATAGAAACGATTCACTTAGTTTAGCTCAGGTGGAAACAGCTCAGAGGAGTGAGTTTCTTTTTTTTACTTGTTTAATAGTTGTATGTGTGTTTATCAAAAATTAGCGACGCGTCCCGGCTTCGCACGGGTTGACATAAGATTTTTTGTAAATCTTTTCCATCGCAACGAACCCTAAAATCGTCCAAATCAGCCTCGAGTTATAAAGTAAACTAACACACTTTTCTTTTGTTAATACCTATAATATGTAGATAAAATAGTAGCTGAATTATTTAATTTCACTTACATTTCGAAGTACACACCCACTTAGCGCCAAAAATCTGTAACAAAATAATAAATACTAAGTAGGTACATAATTATTTAATAACAACGCAAAAGACTTAAAGGCTTATACTGCTGTACATTAAGTATTTATTAAAAGAGACGAGCCCACGGCCAGCCCCAGAGGAATCCAAATTAAATGTTACACAAACAACCTTTACAACATTTCTATACAACGTATTGAGTTGATATTGCCCTAAACAAACAGAGTTGTTTTGTAAAACCTAATTGTATACAATGTATTACAAACGCTACACATACACCCCATGATAAAATGTTACCATGAATAGATTTTTGTTGTATCTTTACCCCTTTATACATTTTTTATTAGCTTGTTACGATTTTGTATTTATTTCAAAAATATGTTGAGATACGTATTCCTCTATTGAACACGTTTTTGGCTATTATTTTAGTAAAAAGCTACATTACAGTTTACCTTTCACGATTCGATTCACGGAAAATATGCCGTTTTCCTCAAAATTGCTTAAATACAAAATATCTACTAGAATAAAATGTATCTGGATAACGTAATAAAATTGTGCGGCTACATTTTTTCAAGCCGTGTTTCATCATTACCATTTTGCTACTACAAAGTATGAAGTGCGTTGGATATTTTGTAAATTTTAAGCACTATCTGATAAGAATAGAAATGCACTCCCCACTCATTAAAACTACAATGAAAGTTTGAACTCCTGGTATCAAAGAGGTCGCATAATTTGAATAATACCAGCATTCGCATTCGCCTTGGTCATTAGCCTAATAAAATAAGGTTAATTAAGGTAAGAACCTCGGAATTTCGAGATACCCAGCTGGAAGTTTTGTAAATATTTGCATA
>BHDV01049562.1:228363-271795 GCA_005406045.1 Adoxophyes honmai | reverse complement strand
TTAGAGCCTCAATATGCAAATATTTACAAAACTTCCAGCTGGGTATCTCGAATTCCGAGGTGATTTCCTAACCTTATTAGACTACATGGCTTTAACAGCATGTACTGTGGTTAATGTCTTAATTAATGTCTGGTATCAGGTTAATTCTATTGGAGACTGGACTGAAGTCAGGCTGCTGTTTTAAGCTTAAATTACACCAAGGGATGCATAATTAAAATTTACTGGCGAATTTTAAGATTAACGGGGGAGCCTTTGTTTGAGGTTGAGGTATGAATGAAACTAACTGACAAGTCATTGTTTAGTCTTTGTATTCGTAGTAGCATTAAATGAAGACGGAATTTTCGTGATGTCGGGTTTGAATGACACCTCTCCAGCTCTTTCATGGATGTCTTACGACGATGTCGTGAGAGGCGACTAAGGATAACGGTTTATGTATGCAACCTGTCACCATTATACCTCGTTCATCTGTTTTTAAACCAAAGATTACTCCTAGCAGTGGCTACAAATGTGAAATAGTGATGGTTTTGTCTGTCTAATTTTGTTCTCGATGTGGTTGATTATATTAACAGCATTATTACATTACATTACATTTCTTGCCACACAACAATAGGTATTGAAATCGTCCGTAACCTATATTTATGTTTACGCGGGACTTAATCACGGTATTTTTTAATTACCTCTCGACGTTTCGGCCGCGTTACAGCGACCGTGGTCACGAGTTGACTGAATGATTAAGTCCCGCGTAAACATAAATATGTGTGAGAATCACGAAAGTTTAAAACAGTATTTAATAAACCGTCCGTAACCTATTCTACCACGATAAAACGGCAAGGGAGAGCGTATAGCTACCTCATTCAAAGCGCCTCAGTCACTTCGGCATAAATTAAACATCTGACAAAACGCCCGTCTCTCCTTAATCCTGAATTATGAAAATTCCACAAAATGTACTGTCGTTTATAAATTTTAATGCATTGAGAGCAATTAGCCGTTGATGCGTGCAGCTGGGACGGCTGAGCCGTCGTTTGTCACTGTCCCGCCGTAAGTGATTGCCGAACAAAGATTTTGTAATTAGGCGATTGATTTTGATGGCTCTCTATCTTTTTTGGAAGATTGCGTTCGAAACTCGTCAGATAAAGAGAGATTTTAAATGATTGATTAAATATATCACCGTGGAATGGATATACTGACTCCGCTAAGTTTATGTTTAACTTTTATTGATACAAAGGTACACCAGATAGCTTAGCACAGCAAGGAATGAGTAGGGATACGCGCGAGATAGACTATACTTGTCACTATCTTTTTTTTTAGCTTTAGGATAGTCGAAACGCAGCTCTCGCGAGGAGTACGGGTGACTACGAAAGCTTCAGCTAGAATTTAGACGTAACCATTATAAAAGAGGATTATATGACAATGTAGTTGTTAAATGATATAGATTTATAGTTGATCAAATTGTTCACAATATTTTTAACAGATAGAGAAAATTATTTGATCGATGTTTCTTTGCTGATGAGTTCCTTAATGGATTGATTCTAAGGGTATTGCTGACAATTTGTTGATTTAGGCGCTAACTGTCAAACTAGAAAAGTCAGGAAGTGACACTTTTACTAAGCCTACAGGTAGGCCACCAGTCATATCTGGTAACAGCGTTGAAACCGCTTTAAATACTCGTACAAACACGAAAACAAAGTGCGTGTCCCAAAAGATTTACACTTACATTTCTCGGTTTCAAAACAAGACATCGCCATAATGTAGTGGGAACGGTGTAATTTGTTCTTCACATAACATTGTGCAGCGAAAAATCTTTACGCTTCACGAGCGTCTCAGTAAAATATAGCGCGACTCGCCGCGACTATTTGTCTCGTAAAATTTTTGTTACTTCCACCGACACGTTTCCCCTTTTACGAGTGTGGTGCTTTGTCTCTGTCCTGCATTTCCTGTCCACAGTTTACCTACTTTTCTTTTCTTTTTATTCGCAGTAAGTATTTAAAATTTCCACAAAATGCCGACCAGTGGCATAATTTTCTAAAGTTACTAACCAAAATCTTCGACGGGCTCGACGACGAGCGGTCAAATTTTCCATAAAATACATACATACACATCACGCTTGTATTCCCAAATGGGGTAGGCAGAGCACACGAAACGTTATAGTCTAAACAAAGAATATTTCATGCTTTACAGGCACTTCTAGCATTTTATTAGGTTCTAAGTTTAAAGGTACAATAGTAGTAGTATGCTAGTCTGTCGCCTAAATCATACCTAAACTTGCTTATCCTTAGTCGCCTCTTACGACATCCACGGAAGAAATGGACAGGTAATAATTTACCCCCGACACCACACGGTAACATCCAATATGACAGCCAATTTTGACATATCAATGTAGTAGACGTGTCGACGAGTTAAGTTTGTTAAGTTACAGATTGAAACTACTTTTTCGTTATCCTCTAACGTAAATAGCTAGGGCAGATTTTTAGTTACGGATTTTTAAAGCGTCTTAAGAACTCACAGCAACCAAAGAATATGAAATATTCGTAAATGATTTTCGATGATTTTGTTATATTTAGGTAAGGCCAGGTTAAAAATATAATATTTAAAATCGCTAATGTGATATTTATGTTTCCGGAAGGGCCATTTTTTGTTATCCGATGTTGCCAGACTAAATAATTATTTTTTCCTATTTATATTCATAAATGATTTCTATATTTAAATTGTTTATGAATATAATTAATATACTTTATTCCATTATTTATTTATTTTAAGATAGATTTTATATGAAATAAAGCATTTTAAACTATTTTTGACAATAAAAGCGGAAATGGGCGCTGGCTCAAAGACTTCCATCCAGAGCTATCAACTGTCAAAGTACAACTGACGTTCCAAGTTTGTTTTCATGTTCCTGATGTGTGATTGTGTGATAATTGGCGATGAGGCAGAATTATTTGTATTTGTTGTAGGTAGTGACCAACTGACTTCTAAAACAACGTTCATCGCTGCACCCAAAGCAGAGCAAACATCTTTTGGTCACCGATCACTTGTAGCTCTCAACCTAGACGCTGGCAAAATTGTCCAACCACTAATGGACAGAGGCCATTAAAAAAAAAAAGTTTGTTTTCACGACTTGACGACACTCACAGCTCGCTTGCGCCCGCCATTTTTGAATTATTCTGTCAGATATTTCAAGGTACGAATACAGAATATCTGATAGATTTTGACGACTGATGTCTCTTTAAATTCCCTCAACAGCCTTATCTCTCTCTCTCACACTATACACAAAGAAGTTTAAGTTATAAGGTGGTCACCAATCCTAGTGTGATCCACATCCCAGGTTGCTTAACTTGTGTGATCATCAATAATCTTTCCTAGCAATCGTAATCTTCATTTCCCATACCCAGGCTCTTTAATTCTGAATATTGATACATTATTGTATGCTACAGTGCATTAAATCATATCGATACCTTTAGGTTCAATTGTCGTAAAGGACAAAATGCTACTTTTCAGGAGAAGCAAAAAACGTTTCGATTTTTTTTTAAACCTTTGTATTTTTTTTATTTGTGGACCTAAATCTTCGATGTCTATGACGAAAGTGCTTACAAATCATCTGTTTTCGCAGTAGTATGGTAACTATATCGATAAATAGGATATTATAGAAGTTAGCTGTCCTTTACACCCCGGAAAAATACATCGCTAGTCCCTTACGCCCAGAGCATTTTAAAGGATTCATAAGTTTTTAGGTCGTAAAGGTCAGTTTTAAATAAAATAATAAAAATTTGGGATGTATAGCTCACTGTAATTTCTAATTTTATTGTTATTTTCCCTGGATAACTGTCATTAAAGCAATAAATTATGCACAATATTTTACTATTTGCTGAAGTTACGCGTTAGCAATCATTATCTTTTTATATTAATGCTTATATAGTATTAAAATACCATTAAAGACATGGTACACAGTTAGTTATATTCATCAACTATTATTTTTGTAATAAAAACATGTAGGCTAACCAGGGTAGGAATATAGAAAATGAAAGAATGTAGATATTGTACTGTTATTATGCTATAAATATCGATTAAGAAGTCGATTAAAAAAATATCTTCTGTACTCAGAATGCTTGTCAGGACAATTCCAGTAACACCAAACATGTCTTGGTTACTTTGTTTGGTTACCGTGTTCTGTAGGATACTTTCCGGTTCCAGCATCAGACCAGTTTTATGGTACCGTATTCAATAGCACCATGTACATTTGTCTCCTCCTAGTAATTTAACTATCCGAAACGGCACATCTAATCGCTACCTTCGAAACACTGGCCGTTCTGAAGTAAAGTTCTACTGGCCATCTGTGGTGTTCATCATCAGTTTCCTTACACCAAATCCAATTTACTGAATGTAAATTCTTGATTTTATCAATAAATTACCAAAAGCGCCCCTACAACATTTGAAGAGTTCCCACGATTTCTCTAAGATTCCATCATCAGATCTCAACTTAGTGCCAATAGGACCAATTCGGAGTTATACCCTTCGGATTTCGGAGATATCGAGTAACATACACAATAAAAAAACAAGTTCGAAATGAGAACTTCCTCCTTTTTTGATGTCGTTTAAAAAGAGTTTGTACATGTCTCGATTTTGTTTTAAGAACGAAAAAAAAACAACTCAGCTATAAGAAATGTTTCTGCTTCGTTTTCTGCATTATCACTAGATGATCACTACATAGTTTAAAACAATATCACTTCCCGCTGTCTTATTATACCTAATTGTTTTCTTTTTAACACAAAATAATTAGTTGACACGTAAGAAATTTGTTCTTTACAAACAGAGCAAGCAGGTGAAGCTGATCATAATAATATAATATTAACTAAAGATGATCATCTTCCGAAGAATTGGCTTCATCTGTTGCTCTGTTTGTTAAGAATATACCTATTTCTTTAGAGCCAATTTTTTAATTACTGAATTAGGTATTACTGTATGTAGTTATTACAACATATGCCTTCACGTGCTAAGCCTGCACTTTATGAGTTGTGTTATTTCAGCATTTATGAGTTGTGTTAGTGGTTAAATTCGTAACTTACCACAATTCCACTAAAAGATCCACTAGCCACTAAAACTAATATTTTTCCTGCTAAAACACACGTCTACACCACCAGATCTAGTGGAAAATCCATTAAGTTAGCAACACTGAATAGAACTTAACATTATGCAAGCAAAGACCTGTGTGTGCGTCGGGTAATCCTGTCACTTGTCTTGTTTTTACTCTATACAATTGCCAGAATAGCAATGACAATCTGCAAGGGAGTTTGTTTACTAATACTTACCTACCTAATTTAGACTTAGTCGGCTTTAAGCATAAGCTCCATTCGTTGCTATAAACTAAGAAAACGCCCTTGCCGCCCTTTACGTCTATGCTAATTGCTTGTCAGTTCAGATATTTAAACGAAAAATCTAAGTAGTAAAGGACCATCTAACCACCTACATTATCACGTTTGTGCCTAAATCCGGTCGTATTGTCCAATAAATTAATACTTACGTATAGTATACGTCCTTTACGCCCACAATTTGGATTTAATATTAAAGCATACTATACAGAAGTAAAGGTCGTAAAGGACAAATAAATAAATTTTGTCCTATACACCAGTATTTCTCACAATTATTGACAGTACAATCATGCAAATAGTTGGTCTTAAAGGACAGCATGGGTAATTTATGGTTATACGTCGCCGCTTATATTTTGTGATCTCTTTTACGTTCCAAGTGATTTCAGGTGTGATATTTACACCCACAAATTTAACGGTTTTTGATGTTGAGCTATCAAGAAATTTGGGGGGTAAAGGACAATTTTTACGAGATATCAAAATTCTAAGAATGCAGTTCGATAGAGCTTGAAATTCTGAACAAAACTGTATATTTAACTCATTTTCGGTATTTTGTCCTTTACGACAATTGAACCTAAAGGTATCGATATGATAAACAGTGACATAACCTCTATATCGTCTAAGTATAATAACTAAAAATCCTGGCCTCCTAAAATTACGATTTTTTTTTCTTAAGTATCAGCAATACATGCTCTTTAAAACAAGGTATATTTCATTCATAGACGCTTACTTCATTTATGAACTAAATTCATGTATGGGAAGCTGCCCTACCTCTTTGACACTTGTAACAGCCGTGTGCTCAAAGCTATCAGCTTAGCAAATAATGCCCCTAAAAGGGGCTACTAAGCATCTTATCGCAGTAAATTAGTAAGTGAATTTGCCACTAATAAGCTATGCAGGGTGGCGAGCTGTAACTTGCATATTTTAATGACTTTATCTAGCATTTCGAGCCATAATCACCAGGTCGTCGTTTGTAGGTGCAAACGCGGACACACTGCTTCCTGAAACTTTCTTCATTTTCTTTCAAATGTTTAAGTTGTTAGAATTTAATAAGACTTGAAATATGCGAGATGTAGTTAAACGTAATAGTCAAACCGATTTATTTCTGACTTACCGCAGAACGTTATCAAAATAAATATTTCCTTTCCCGTGTGGTGCCGGGTTAGAATAGCACCTCCCCCTTTCTTCCCGTGGGTGTCGTAAGAGTCGACTCTGGGAAAGGGTTAGTGTATTGTGGGCGATGGGCTAGCAACCTGTCACTGCAATATCACGTTTAACCAGCTAGTTACCCTGGAAATGCTAAACGTGGCACTGGATTTTTGAATTCATGTGCTCTGCCTACCCCTCTTGGGAATACAGGCGTGAGAATATGTATGTATGTATGTATGTAAATATTTCCTTCGTTGAGCTTCGAGCTATGCAATGTCACTATGACGTTCACTGTAAATTGGTTCAATCGTACTTTTAGATGTGCGTAAACCATGTTAATTACTATATTCATTACAATAAAGTGTGTAATACAGTTCAAACTAGGCACAGGTGACTCAAATACATTTAATTAGTTCCTGTTCGTTTTGCCAAATAATTCTCAAAGTTCCATCTGCAAATACTCACACAGTTAATTCGGTCGGATTCTACATAATTATATTAATTTCTAACACAAATATCCCGTTTTCACTATCTGAGTGTAAGTCATAGGGTATCAGCCTCATATCATAACATACGTATCTCATGCTGTCTCTTTCGTTTCCCAGGAAAAATAGATACAGGATTGCATTATTCGTTGGTTAAACTGTAGGGCTGTAGAACAGGATATATTTACAACATCATACATGTTTCTGTAAACCGCAAGTTAAAGGTGCTGGGGGAGCGATTGAGGCTGGTAAATACAGGCTGACATGCAGGCTTCGCAACGAGAGCGAGTCGACCTATGCACAGGATTGACTACCTGCCATTTTCTGACGTCCCTAGTTAAAGAGTGACACGTATAGTCTATCTAGCCCACTCACGCCTTACCGTGCTAAGCCGACTGATGCGGGCTGACCACAATACAAAAAAAGGTGGATAGAAATGAACATAAGGGCGTGCTTAACCACAACCTACAGAAGTGATTTTGATATTTATTCCTTTAGATGAGTATTAAAATGCGTTCAGTAGGCTTAGTACTGGTATTATGTACAGTTTATTAGTGAATTTAGACGTGTAATTAATGACCGATGTGACCGACTAGATGCCAGCTATTGGATTAGTATTACACGACCAAGTTACAAACATAGGTAAGTGGCTCAACAATCCCTGTTCGCGATGGTACATACAATCATTACGTCTGCATAGTTAAATGGTGAACGCAGAGCACACAGAACGTTACAAAATTACATATTTTACTTAGTCTCCTCTTACGACAATCGTAGAATAAAAGGAGAGTCGTTATTCTAAACCTGACACCACACAGCAAAAACCCACCGAAATTATAAACACTCAGAATTAGAATTTTTAGGTGTTCCCCGACTGTGTGTAGCGTCCGTTATCAAAGCCCTGCAGATACGACGCAGCCCCCGACCGATATTTCATCCTCGAATGTACCGCCTCTAATGAAGGTCTGGGACATTACTTCCGAAGCTTATGGTACACGCGTGCATGTTGAGACAGCGAAATTAGACTAGTAATTTACGTGGTCAATTTATACAGGAGAATAACAAAATGCCCCTTGAAGACAGTAAATATTTCTAGTTACTTATGACTTCTAAGTTTGGTGCCATATCGACGCTTGAAAGGTTAATGGGATAAGCAATTTTTTTTAGGATGTTAAGTTAAATACATGGAGTCAACAAATTTCGCTAATAACGCAAAATTGGACGATTAGCTAATCTTAAAAAAATGACGTTTATTCCGTTATTCGTATTTTAAGAGTCGATATGAAACTGTAGTGTTATCTTTATTAATTTTCTGAAATTTTCATTATGGATTTGAAAAACTAAAGGTTAGTGTTAATATTTAGTATACCATAAAAAATTAAAATTGTCATAGAGATTTCCCTGGGGCCCTTTAATTTTAATCTTCCTCCCAATCCAACCTGAGGTGTACACAGTTTTGAATGAGAAATGACACTGAAAAAGCCACGTGCTTACTGACAGAAGAAATAGGTACTTACCTCTTTTAAAAATCTAACCAGGTGTAATTATTGACCGGAATCATAATTACGCTGCTATATTTCAACCGTATATCGTGTTGTATGTATATCAATACTCCATTGTTACCTATTAAAAGGAAAATGGCAGATGCGGTGCTATTCGCTGACAAAGAGCAACATCCCGCCGCGTCGAGGAAAAATATCCCCCGTATTACTTACGTCCTCTATAAACAAAAATACGACACTACATAAAAGTAATACGTCTCTTTACGACGGAGGTATCTTGGTTCTGCTAATTAACTCAATAAACGCACATTAACTCAACATTACTTCGGATTAGACTCATTTTACTGTCGTACAGTCACCAACACCTATATCTGACACAATAAGGCCGCACACATATCAGATACGACTCTATTACTAGGGGCAGTAGGACGTGTCAGATATGTTAGCGCGCTCCACTGTGGCTAATGTTATCGCTGGTGACTGTACTCGATCCGCATGTCTTGGGGTCCGTATGCAGCGTGAATACAAATTTTATTGCAAATGCATCCTTTTTTCCGCTTTACGACGGTAATCTTGCCTTTTCCGCCGTAAAACGGGGAATGAAAGTGGACCGAATTAAATTGGCGCTTTTTTTACGTGTTAACAGTGCAATGCAAGTGTTCGAGCTGCCTTATTTGAATTAATTGTTACCTTTTGTAAGGTCGGGAATGATTATTTTTAATAAGGAATAGTATACTGTTATGATGACCCTATAATCGTGGCATTCATTTTACAGGTTACAGAGATTAAATCAGCTCAAATACAATACAATCACACCTGTGTTTCCGAATAGGGTAGGCTGAGACAAGAAACATGACACAGACGAAACCATGACTATTTCAAGCTTCGCAGCCACTTCTAGCGTAATTATAGGTATAAAAACAGAAGGAAAAGTAAGAGATGAGTTGCAAAAAAAAACAACTATAACCTCAGCAATTGTACCTACATTGAGTAAAAGTCAAAATTACCTTTTATTCATTTGTCTACACAAGCAAAGAAAAACAAACGTTAAAGCAACGGTATCATGCATTCAAATCAGAAAACGGGTATAAAGTAGAAAGAGATATGAATCAACATATTCCGAATATTTTAGGGCTCTAATTTAACCACCTGGTGGTTAAAAGAAACACCTAAATTACTGAAGTCTAGACGCTATCGATTCACACGAAAACCTTAATGTAATGGTCCCAAACAATTCAACTAAAACACAGCGTCAACATGATTATGACTATTTCACGCTTCGCAAGCACTTCTAGCATAATCTTAAGTTTGATAACAGACGGAAGAGGTAATATAATAGTGGCAGGTTGGTAGCCTGCTACCTAAAGCGTACCTGAACCTATTTCCTTAGTCGCCTCTAACGACATCCATGTAAGAAATGGAGAAGAGTGTACTAAGCTTTATTGTACTGTGCTAAACTTTAACAAAATTAAATGCTGTCGCATTTTATTAGGAACATGTTAAACGCACTCTCTCTACGTAGACTGAATTCAATCACGAGACTTGATCCAACTTCTTTTGCTCCAGCGAAATAAGAAAGCCAGCAATTAAAAGTACGGCAACTAACGTGAATGATACGGAGTTTGTAGGTGAGTTGGTAACGACTTGCAAGATAACTTGTAACTTGTTAGTTAAAACTTGGCAGTTTGTAAATTTGCTATCGCGTCCGACAGTTAACCTAAACGGTGCATGTGTTGGTATAACTTTACAATTTATTGCTAGTAATAAAGTTTGCTTGAAAAGTTCGTTATTTATTGACATGGATGCTCAACGTGAGGCGTTCACGAGTTTCGAAGTATCTTTTCGAAATATACACGCATCATCTGATCATCACTATTTTGTGCCGAGTCGTCTTGAATTTTGAAAAACACCTCTACATTTCTTCCGTGGATGTCATAAGAGGCGACTAAGGAAATAGGTTAAGGTACATTTTAGGCGCAAGGCTAGCAACCTTTCTCTATTATACCTGCCAAAACAAAATCCAAAAAAATGTGCTAGAAGTTGCCACGAAACGTGAAATATAAATGTCCATACATTACGCCTGTATTCCAAGATGGGGAGGCAGAGCGCATCAAACGCTGTCGCTAACATACCATGAATTACTATTTCACATTCCACAGTCACTTCTAGCATGATTTTTTTTTCGCCTGGCTGTAAAGTATGAAGCCATTCATTTAAACACTTAATAATTAACAAAAGTACCTATCGACTTTACATTAAGCTACCAATTCAGTGAGAGGCCAATTTAGTCGATAAAGTGTTCGATTTCGGAGAAACCTTTAGATTTGGCAAGCAATTAATTAAAATAAGCTTTTATAGTCTACGTACAAGAAACCCTACCCATCATTTTAGTGTTTATGTTATCATTTGCTAGTTAAAAATAAATAATATAGTTAAGTTAGTATTATAAAATTATTGAAATTGACATCGATACTTATCGTCATGATTGTTTTCCGTCGTAAAGTTTTGTCTGTTAGACTGTGTGGTTTCGGGATAGAATAATGTCTTTCCATTACTTCCGTGGATGACGTAGGAGACTAAAGAATTAGGTTTAAGTACGATTTAGGCGACAGGTTCGCAATCTGTCACTTATACCTCTTCCACCAGTTTTTAAACCTTAAATTATGCTAGACCCCGTGTGGTGCCGGGTTAGAATAGCACCTCCCCCTTTCTTCCCGTGGGTGTCGTAAGAGTCGACTCTGGGAAAGGGTTGGTGTATTGTGGGCGATGGGCTAGCAACCTGTCACCACAATATCACGTTTGACCATCTGGTTACCCTGAATTTGCTAAACGTGGCACTGGATTTTTGATTTCATGTGCTCTGCCTACCCCTCCTGGGAATACAGGCGTGAGAATATGTATGTATGTATGTAATTATGCTAGAAGAGGCTGTGAATCTTGACATAGTCATGGTTTTGCCTGTCAGGTTCCGTGTGCTCTGCCTACACATTTGAGAACACAGGCGTGATTGTATGTATGTAAGTTTCGTGTACCCTGTCTACGCTTCTCGGGAAAACAGGCGAGAGGTTATATGTATGTTGTGAAAACATCATAAAACACACTAAAGTTCCACAAAACATTTAATATAACAGCAATAAAGTGCTTGTAATGCCTCGAGTCCAGACGAAGACATTTTGGCTGGTCGCCTAACGCTCAGACTACCACTAGTTTAGCATATAAACGCGACGTGTTCATCGTTTTGGAAACGGTTGAGTGCGGTGTCAGCAACGAGACTTCATTGCTTTCCTGAGAGGATTAAATTCTGTATGTTTTTGGAACTTTACAAGGCTCAGGGACGAGGGATAAAACGTAAAAATATGTCTCTACATGAATTGCGTTCTAGTATACACATATCCTGTGTTATGTAAGCGCAATAATGTTTTTTAAATCTCTGGCGTAACAAATTAAACTCATTGACGAGCTCAACAATGAGGTGTCAAAATTACCTGTCATATTGTATGGTAAATTTGAAAGCTCTATGTCCAGCTCAATGATGAGTTGAGTTAGTTACGGTAGAGAATAACGCCACAGCTTTATGGTGTGATTTCTGGACTGTTTCTTTAAATTAGTTGGTATATTATTAATCAGTGACTAAAAAATGAAATAGGTTACTAACATAGTCAAAATATATTAGTATGACTTCTGTGGGATTTTCTAGTCTGTCTACGACTCTACATACCTACTCTATCTCATTTGAATCCTGATATTATCTCAATGGATTTTAATTCCTACACTTGTTTTTAAATCAAGAATACGGACAATAAAATATCTAAAATTACGCCAGTAGTCTTTAATCTTAGCGTTTATGACAAGAGGGCTGAATGTGAGTGAAGCGAGAGAAGTATGTCAGAATAGAAGCGAATGGCGTTCTGTACGTCTAGTGTGTTCATTTCGATGGTGCAGTCGTTAACGAATTCGTTTGCGAGTTATCGCAAAATTGTATGGAAAGCGAGACAACTGCTTTGCACAACTGCCACGGTCGACAAGTCTCCATACACTCCGCGACAATTCGCAAACGAATTCGTTAACGACTGCACCATCGAAATGAACATACTAGACGCTCTGTTGTCTCTGCCTACCCCGCAGAGAATAAGTCGTGATGTTCATTTTATGCATTTCTAAGTTATCCAAATATCCTACATTTAAAATGAACATAAACTTCGACTAACAAAGCTTAGATAAATAAGCAGATGAATTTAAATAAGTCATAACTCCCATCTCAAGAAAGAGCATCAGCTTTAGTCCGGGATAATTTCCTGGATTTGAATTTTCTGCCCTTTGAAACAAGATCATTTGGTTATAGCACAAAGATAAATTCAAACGACATTGCCCTTTTTATAGGGTCTGCTTTCCCTTTTCGTTTTTATTGTGGGTCAACAGGGAAACTTTGTTTCAATGGCAAGTAGACGAGATAGGTTGAAGCAGCTCTTTCAAAATATAGTCCTGTGACCTGTCGTTTTAGTGTTCCGTATCTAAAGAGAAAACACGGTACCCTATTTCTAAGACTTCGCTGTCTGTCCTTCTGTCTTCACCAGGCTGTGGAATTTTAACAAATATTTCTGTTCTGTACTAAAAGCAAAACTAAATGAATATTAAGGGGGGCTCCCATACAATAAACGCTGTTTTTTGCCTATTTTTGCTTAATATCAATAAAATCACCCGTGTGGTGCCGGGTTAGAATAGCGCCTCCCCCTTTCTTCCCGTGGGTGTCGTAAGAGTCGACTCTGGGAAAGGGTTAGTGTATTGCGGGCGATGGGCTAGCAACCTGTCACTGCAATATCACGTTTAATAACCATCTGCTTGCCCTGAAGTTGCTAAACGTGGCACTGGACTTTTGAATTCATGTGCTCTGCCTACCCCTCTTGGGAATACAGGCGTGAGAATATATATGTGTATATGTGTGTATCAATAAAATATAGTCCAACTCTTATTTGGCCGATTTTCACACTTCGCTTATTGTAGGTATCCGTATACACCTGTTACCTACATACCTAATTCCAGTGACTAAGTGTGACTAATTGTCACAACTATTCTGTGGCAATTTGAAGACTGAATTCTCTTGAAAAATATTAAAATAAGGTTTCAAACACAGCCAGAGCCTTATTTCTCCGGCCGTAAGTTATCTGTAAGGCAAATCGATTCGACCCGCGAAAGGTACCGTCCCTGGGGTGGACAATGGGCCGGTATTGGCACCCGTGAGATATGAAGATTGCTCCTTTGGTGCCTACTAAGTTTTGTTGGCAAATTGTTTGGCTTTCAGTTTTGAAGGGTTAAGAAGGCGATGGTGCTTTGCGGAAAGAACGGTGAATGTAAATTATGTCACATGATACATACATACAATCACGCCTACGTTCCCAAATGGGTTTCGCAGAGCACACAAAATGTGACATTGACAAAACCATGATTATGACTATGACTATTTCACGCATCCCAGCCACTTCTAGCATAATTTTAGATTTAAAAAATTGAAGAGGAATAATATTCGTGGCGACAATGTGATAGCTTGTCGCCTAAAGCGTACCTAAAACCTGTCCTTAGACGCCTCTTACGACATCCACGGTTGAAATGGAGAGGTGTAATTCTATCACACAGGTCTGATTAGAGACAGATTGGTTCACGGTGTTGCTTATCCGGTTATCCACCAATAGCGGCAATAATGCGGCAGATTACATCGATATTACATCGCATAACAATAAGCCTCTTAAATGTTCACAGACGAGTGGTTGTACAATAAATATGTTTTGAAAGGGGACTTGATACAATAAATAAACGAACCTTGTTTTCTCGTAACAATTGACTTATGTAGAGAATGTTTTTGATAGATTTTTTCGACGCTTGGAAACAGTTTAATCATCTTTATCATATAACCTGCGAAACACTTTGTTTCGTAAACATGTTGTAATGAGAATGACGCATTTTTACATACGTACATACATCAAGTCTGTATTCTCAAATGGAGTAGACAGAGCACACGAAACGCTACATAGACAAAAAATACTATTTCACTTTTCATGGCCACTCCTAGCATATTTTTAGGTTTTAAGTTCAGGGGTACTATACAGGTTGCTAGCCTGTCGTCCAAAATATAACTTAAAACATTTCCTTAGACGCCTCTTTCGACATCCACAGAAGAAGCGGAGAGGTAGTATTCTAAACCCGACACCACACGGAATATGCAATTTTCTTGTTGACGAATCGGACTATTATTGTTAGCTTGCAGGCTTACAGTTGGAACTAAACCTAACTGTAACTAAACCTAGAATAAAGTCAACCACAAAATAATGGGTATAAATTTAACCGGAGTACAATAATTTAGACGTCGCCATGTTATTTGCTGACGGCAATCTGAGGACCGGTTAGCAATAGCGCTCCACTTACACAAGGACTACAAGCTTGAAATGCTTCACTTGACAATGACAATTTTACTGCGACTGCATTTTTTTTGCAAGAAGAACTAAGTTTAGAACTACAAACAAAAGACTAACGTTTGGTAATTTTCAGAAATAATGTAATAACTACAGAACGACATAATAATAATGCAATGGCACCTAACTAATAATCTATTGTTTTAAACTACCGTAGCCGAAGAAAAAGACAGAGCACGCAAAACGCTACATAGACAAAACTATTACTATGTATTTCACATTTCGTGGCCCCTTCTAGTATATTTTTAGGTTTTGAGTTCAGTTTAAACTATAGATACAGGTTGCTAGCCTATCGGTCGTCCAAAATATATCTTAAAACATTTCCTTAGACGCCTCTTTCGACATCCACAGAAGAAACGGAGAGGTATTATTCTAAAGGAGTATGCAACTTTCTTGTTGACGAATCGGGCTATTATTGAAAACATAATTGCTTTAGCTTGCAGGCTTACAGTTTGAGTCCAGTTATAACTAAACCTAGAATAAAGTCAACCACAATTAATGGGTATAAATTTAACCGGAGTACAATAATTTAGACGTCGCCATGTTATTTGCTGACGGCAATCTGAGGACCGGTTAGCAACAGCGCTCCACTTACCTACACAAAGACTACAAGCTTGAAATGCTTCACTTGACAATGACAATTTTACTGCAAATACTGCAATTTTTTTGCAAGAAGCACTAAGTTTAGAACTAGTAACAAACGACTTACTTTTGGTAATTTACAGAAGTAATATAATAACTACAGAACGACATAATAATAATGCAATGACCTAACTAAGGCGCAGCGCAGACGACAGTGTTTTGTGCGATCGAGTCTGTGAAGCAATAAATTCTCTGAATGACGCGCTGACAGCTTCCAGGAATTTCCATTCAGAGTTTCGTGGAATCTGTCAGCGCGCCATTCAGAGAATTTATTGCTGCGCAGACTCGATCGCACAAAACTCTGTCGTCTGCGCTGCGCCTCGACTATTTTCTCAAACGAGAAAGGCAGATCACATCAAAGGTTATAAAGCCAAAATCATGACAATTTTACCTTTTGTAGACATTTATGATATAATTTTAGTTTTATACATAAATGGAAGAGGTATGGATTTATCTATGTCACGTTTCGTATGCTTTGCCTACCCTGTATGTATGTATGTATGTATGGAAGAGGTACAATAGAAACAGGTTGCCAGCCAATGGCCTAAAATATACCTTAACCTATCCTCAGTCGCCTTTCACAACATCCACGGAAGAAATGGAGGCTAAATCTCATCTTCCGTAGCTCAATTCTGCCTTTCAGCTCACACAAAGTCTCCTAACGACGTTCGCATTCGATCGACAGCCGTATAATAAAGGGTTCGCGTCAGACTGTCCCTGCAGAAAAGGGTTTGCCGGGGTCGTTAATCAGCACTGGCGTGTGAGCAGCGATCGCTTGTCCGAGGGTCTGGAGTCAACCGTAGGTTGGATTACATATGCCTGATACAGACATACTTCTCCAAATTTGAATTTAAATCGGGTCACTGCCCATCTATAGACAGACCGCGTAAGTGAGTCCTCCGCGCGGTACACGAAGGTACCATCGAACCAACTGATTCCTGACTCACCGCAGAACGTTGTCACAATAAACGTCATACACATTTCCTTTGTCAATCAATGCAATGTCACTATGACGCTCACTGTGAATAGGTTCTATGGTGGGTCAGTAATCAATTGGTTCGATGGTACGTTTGGAACATGAAGTCGGCGCCGCTGGCGGTGCGAGCCTGTGACGCCGATGCGCAAGCTAGCAGAAGATTAGATTAGATTAGATTTATTAGTAACAAATATGTTTGGCTCTGAAAAAAGAACTCTTAAATTGGGATAATAGAGAAAATACTGGAAATGTTATACGTTGAAATGGTAAATTGGACTGCCAAAGCATTCATTGCCAACGTTCCAGTTCGTATTCAGACGTTCCGAGTCTGACTGTGCTCTCATCTCATTTTATCCAGTGTGAATGGCAGCCAGTACTATTGCCGACAAAAAAAAGAAATGTTCAAAGGATACTTTGACGAAATCTTTCTACCGTCATTCATCCGCGGGCTTAGCACAGCAAGCGAGTAGAGATGCGTGCGCTGTGCTAAGCCTAACTAACAAACGTTCCTATCTTGAAATGGTTTCAACAAAAACAACAAAACAAAAAAACTCACTCTGCGTTAAACATACGCACACACTCTAAAACATTGAAGATTGCAGTTTTAACTACTTGCTTTAATTGCGACAAACCTTTAACCCCATCACTCTGCAGTGCACGCGTAATTACAAAAGAACTACTACGTTTGAGGTCGATTAAAGCGGAAAAAATGCTGGAAGGGTTGGCGACAAGTTCGTCCTCATCAACGGATGCTAGTGAATTATTCATGGCTGTCGTGTGACGGATTTATTTTTCAAGATACGCCACTATAGCGCCACAAATTTATTTCGTGTTAGCGGAGGGTGCGTTTGAATACTGTCGCGTTGGTATGTGAAGTGTGCAAGTGGAAAAAAGGATACAAATTTTCAACTTTTGCATGTTTCGAATTATACATTAAATTCTTGAAAAATATACGGATAAGTCACGTTTTAAAGCAGCCACCGCCGCTCCTAGATAAAGGGCTACGAATTAGCCCGAAACATGTGTGAGTTCTCCGTATACTTTTCAAGATGAAAAAGTCCACAAATATCACATTGGACAAATACTGTTTTATTAACGTCCCACGATTAGGACAAGTGAACTAACCGCCGTTCTAACAGTTTCCATATTATATTGTAGCTTTATGACTAGCTTTGTAAGCTGCGTCAATCAGCAACATCACAGCCAACCCCTTCAGCATACTGCATTAAGGTAAATAAACTTATCTAAGTGCCTCCCGCGAGTTCGCGTTGATCGTATTTCCTGAGGGGCGGGAGGTCCCCCATTTACCCGGAATAAAACTACCCTAAACAGCCTATATGTATGCAAAGTTGGCGGAGATCCGTTAAATAGTAAACCATAAAAAGAGGATAAACAAATTGACTGAAACTGAAGCGTGAAGGAAGCGTTTTATGCGTTTTAAATATAAATACGGCGTCGAACACTTAGGCATTCCGCACATGGAACTACTCAAAAATAACTATGTACTTAGTTTTCAAACTTCATTTTATAAACACGTAAAGGTCAACACGAAGTAGGTAGTGGCAATTTTGTTATTGGGTTTCTTACCGTTTATGTGGATGCCTAGTACAGTCACCAACACCAATAATATATGATGAAATAAAGCTAAATAAATATCTGATACGACTCTATTACTGGGGACAGAAGGACGTATCAGATATTTTTTAGTCACCAGCATTAATTAATATCTGCCACGGCGAAGAGCGCATGTCCGATGCCAAAATAGTAAACCTACAGAGATTATTTATATGTACATACGCGGTACCCGTGTGGTGTCGGGTTAGAATAGCACCTCCCACTTTCTTCCCGTGAGTGTCGTAAGAGTCGACTCTGGGAAAGGGTTAGTGTATTGTGGGCGATGGGCTAGCAACCTGTCACTGCAATATCACGTTTAACCATCTGGTTAACCTGACATCGCTAAACGTGGCACTGAATTTTTGAATTCATGTGCTCTGCTTACCCCTCTTGGGAATACAGGCGTGACGATATGTGTCTGTGTGTGTGTACATAAATATACATACGCGGGACTTAATCACGATTTTATTTACCTTTTCGACGTTTCGGCCGCGTTACAGCGACCGTGGTCACGAGTTGACTGAAGCAGAGCACGACGTTTGTTTGGCAGCCCGGGGCCTTCGAACTACCCGCACTTGATTTTCATCAGTAACGGCTCCCCGAACTACCCGCGTTTCACTAATATTAGCCACCGTCACCCTATCACAAAATGCAAACACACAAAAAAAACTCGTGATTAATTCCCGCGTACATATAATAAATATAAGTGAGAATCGCGAAAGTTTAAAAGAAGGTAATACTGAGATTCACTGAGAGAGCATGATAAATACGGAGAACTGCGATAAAACTTAAAGTAAAAATTGCACTACAACTCTGTAGATACATGTTCAGAGACAACAAAGAAAGATTAAAACAAAAACTAAAACTAAATTTCTCACTTATTGTCACCAAATAAAAGCCTTTTAACCTTATACAAACAACACAACTAATTCTCAAGTCCCAAGTTCAGTCACGTAACGTATTTGCTCTAATCAGTGATTAAAAGTTGTCGATCCATTACTTATCAGCAAATTAGTCCCACATACCCTACCGTAAAACGGCGTGAACGGGGACAAAACTTAATAAAAAAAAACGTAAGTGGGGTAAAAGCAAATAAGAAAAATAGGTTTGTTGAAATATCACAAACACTCAAGTCTCTCCACTTGATACAATGGTTCGTTTGACCATAACTTAAGGCGCTTACGATCATTTCTTAATGCGACCAAATAATTCTCACTACTCTGATTGGGAGCGCTGAACCAATCAAGACGTTGTTTTCTTTAAACCACCCTAACCTTCCAATTCCAATTGTGCTTCAGGTGACAGGTTAAGAATCTGTTACTATTGTACCTTCTTTCTTTTGTCTAAATTGGTACCTACAAATTTGATAAAGTTACTATGAGGCGGGGAATAGTTAGGACTTTGAATATGTAGCGTGTGGTGTGATCTACCTACTCTATTTCCACATATAGGAGTGATGTAAGTATGTATAATATAAAAAAATATTACAAAATATTTTTACATTTCAGCAATTGATAATGATAAATTTTCAGCTCTTCCGTGCATTGTTTTTTTCTATGATTTTAGACAGTTCAATTTCATATCTCTTTACTCACTCCATTCATAACCCAAGTGTCCTCACAATCCCAACTCACCCCATATAACGGCATTACATATAACAGGCACGTAGTAGCATAACTCCAATTATGTAGCGAAAATTTATAATCAAAATTCCATTTGGGCGACACAGGACACGCATTTGAACAAGTGTCTGGAACATTCGGGCGGCATATTGAAACATTTCGGCGCCAACGAGGTATGTTGACGACATGCGCTTATTATTTTTAAATTTCCCAAATATCGGGAGGCAAAGAATCGAGGGACGTGCAATCGCTTTTAGAGATTATACACAAAAAAGATGCAAAAGTGGTCTGTTGGCTGGAGATAAAATTAATATCACTTCTGTTTTTCGAATGAGGTAAGCAGAGCACACGACACGTTAAAGTCAAAACTATGATTATTTCACGTTGGTATAATAGTGATAGTTTTCAGTAGGTTGTAGTTACGAGTGAATGAAGTTCTTAGGTTTTGACCTTTCTTTGACCTTTGTTTTAATGGTTGTGGTATTTATTTTCAAGTTCGTTTGTAATGCAAAAAATAAACGACAATTGGCGGCCGCGGTTAACAATTATTTGATCAGTAAAACCCAGGCAAAATGACGATCGGAATATCGCGAAAAAATCAATTTACTTCTTTGTTTGTGGAGCGTAACTTCTGGAAGCAAAAAAGTTAAAAGACAAAAAAAAGGTAACGTATCCACGAGCAGTTCTAAATAAGTAAGTTAACACTTTAAGAGACTTTTAAAAGATAAATAAGGTTCTCTCGCTCGTATGAAAAACGTGGCTCGACTAACCTCGCCATCCTTCTCTCGCTGTTGAAACGTGTCTTAGAAAACAGTCACCAAGTGTCGTCATTACGAACAAAATACTTGTCACTATCATCTGCGTTAACATGCATCAGTTTGTATGGTAACGCTACTTGTCTTGTCGATCACAGCAGTTGTGTAACCGTGCCGTTGGGAGGCGCTGTATCAGTTTCCATACAAGCTGATGCGTCTGATGCGTACTAACGCAGACGAGAGTGACTCGTGCTATGATCATAACGACTCTTGGGGTACTGTACCCCTAAAGTACTGTACTGTACCCCTAAGTAACCCTAAATCACCACCACATCCCAGGAGAACAAACTTTCCGTCCTCGCATTCGGTACACAGAAAAAAGAAAGTCCTCTATCAAAGACGACCCATCAATATTGCATCACACCGGGTATGCCACATCCGATCACTTTAGCGCCACGTGGCGACCGTAGCGCCCCCGTGCGGCCAGGGGCCTGTCATGCGCTTAATTTGAATTATGTTGGGCCAGACGCGGCCGACCCCCGATATAAAATTCAAGTTTACGTCCCCCACAGGAGCGCGGTATTGGATACATTTCTGTTACGCCTTTGATGACACGTGGTGTGTCACGAAATAGGTAGCATTTTTTTATTGGGTTTCTTAACATTTATGAGCGTTAATCTAGTACATAATGAAACGTTTAGTCGGTAGCCCATCATCTAAGAGACTCGGGGGATTTTACCAAACGTGCACTGCGATAGCACCACTTTTTTCGCGCGACAGTCGCACGTATTTTTCTGTGTGGTTTCGGGTATAGAACATCACTTCTCAATTTCTCCCGTGGATGTCGTAAGAGGCGACTAGGGATATAGGTTAAGGTATATTCTAGGCGACAGGCTAGCAACCCGTCACTATTATATCTCCAAAAGAAGCGGCCACGAAACGTGAAATAGTCATGGTTTTTTCTACGTAGCGTTTCGTCTGCTAAGCTTACCCCATTTGGAATATAGGCATAATGTATGTATGTATAATAATATCTCTACAATATTCGAAGTAATAAGCAGGTATCAATGGTAGCATCTTAATGCTTACATTAAAGTATCGATATCGAGATATTGGTTATTAACATAACTCGGACAGGTCATGGCAAAACGATGAATAACGGTAACATAACTAAATTAAGTTAAACAGGTCAAATGTTATAAATATGATAATGCCCGCTTTAGATAATCACAATCTTAGATACAATATTACGATGTTTTCAATCTTGTTCTATAAATGTACCGGTTTTGCGATGATCAGTCCAAGCTATGATCTTATTAAAAGTGGATCATCTCATAAAACTCATCAAGTAATGATTAAAATGTACCTACGTCTTTATGAAACCCTGCTAACTTCAATATTCTTTTTAATAAACCATTACATCCATTATACACATTCCCCGTGCCCCACGTAAATTGATATACATTTTATTTCGAGCCAGTCACAATATTTTTTACGATTGGAATCGTAAAAATGCGAGGACTTTATTAAATTCAGCCGAGACCGGTTCCAAAACGGTATCGCAACGTATTGCGTTCAGACTGAATACCTGCACAAGCTATCTCTAATCGAAGAACCTTTGTACAGTAAACGAGATAACCGATTCTCTTGTAAGGTTTAGAGTCAATTATTACGACAAGGCAAAATATCAGATTGCGGTTGGATTCAAAAAACGAATGCAAATGAGCAGAGATTCGTTTGTTTCGATGAAGAATCGTTTTGGTCGGTGTCCCTACTCGGAACGTACGACGTAAAGGCCTTGGGAATGGTCAGTCAACTCTACTATGGATAAATATGGGTTGAGAAGTAGCATTGTCTGACTACCAACGTTAAAATGAAACTAGAAGGGAAATATGGCTGAGTTTCTTTAATGTGGCTTCATTTCAATGTTATTGTCTCTGTCTCTACGCCGTGCTTTTATGTGTTCAAAGAAGCGTATTTTTTGGATACTGTTTACGAAATACTTCGAGGTTTGAGTTTGATGTCAATTTAGTTGAGTTGTTTTAGATGCCATCGACAAAGTACGTCGACACACTAACAAGGGAAAGGACCAATTTCTAAATACAAGCTTTAACAGAACTACGGTGATAACTCACATAGGTATACTTAAGTGACTTTGTATGTGTAGCATTTTCCGCGGCTCCTAGATGAAGGGCTACGGACTAGACGTTAGTTACCCGTATTTTTCATTTTCATTGTCCTAGGTGAATCCTCATAAATGGCAAGAAACCCAATAAAAAATTGTTACTTACTTCGTGTTGACCTTTACGTGTTTATAAAATGAAGTTAGCTGCCTTTACGACATTCCTCAAGTTTCCCGGTAAATAACTGAATAAATTAAGACCGACAAAGCTTTTTCGAGTTGACAGTTATCGTATCGCCGTGTTATTTTAGACTTTAGTTGGGATGTCGTTTGTATTCTTAATCTGTAAAGCGAGAAAAGCGCCAAAGTTAAAGAATATAAAGTCAAAGTCTAAGCTTGCAGCTTCTCAAATAAAACCTCGTATGTTCAGACACATACATTGACTGTTACCTATTATTCAACCCGGTAATAAATAAATTTGACGAACAATTAAGCTACGGTTTGAAACAAATGAGAAACGATTTACGATGAGTAGTCGTTCGATTACTCGAAAAGCAATGAATTAATTATTAAAATAAAATCAAATGACGTTTGTGGAATAGTTTTCGGTGAAATTAAATTTGATGAAAGAAGCTTCAATTAATTAATGAACATGCTTTCCCTTGCGTTACGCGTTGTATCGGAATTTTGTTAAAACAAATTAAAAAAATTCAGTCTGAGTCTGTGACCATTTATTAATTGAATCAATTTCGTCAAGAAATACAAATAATAGGAATCTTCGTACTTGGAAGCTTTGTTAATCAATCATTGTAGAGAATCCTCAGCAAATTTTAGTTAGTCGCCTGCTTTAGGTTCCATTTCAGTTTTCCTCTTCTCTTCACGACCAAATCGAATAAACAAAGCAATCGGATATCTTCGCGCGTCTCATCACATTAGCACCGTCTGAGGATTACCCGAGCCGGACGTTCAGCCGGCTATACCGTCAAATTAAAAACGACGTAACTCTATTAGAACTCAAAGCCGCTTACGACCATTTAAACAAGCTGGGTATTACCTAACTTCGAATAAAACGGCGTATGTATAGCATAAAGTAGTGGCGCTTGAGTCTTTTTAAGTTGCAGCGTGTGGACGGTTGATTAATCACATATCAGTTAACAGGAATCGGCTTTCGCGTTAATCCGGAGACTGAAGACGTGTTGATTTTCTTACTAAAAGTAATGGAGTGGGAAGTGATTACTGATTCGAGTAAGGATTAACGGATCCAGAGATTAGGAGAGTTAATTAGGGATTCGGAAGCGCCTTTTTACGGGAGTTGAGAGAAGGGTGACTCGTGCTTTGTTTATTTTCCGGCGTATTGTTTACAGTGGGATGTCGGAGTTAGAATAAGGCTTCTCCAGTTCTTTTGTGGATATCGGAAAAGGCGACTAAATACAATAAGTTAATGTATCTTAGGCAACCTAGCAACCTGCGCTATATGCACCTCTTTTATCCAAATATAGATCTAAAAGTGACTAAGAGACGAGGAATAGCTATGATATTGCGTATGTAAAGTTTATTGTGCTCTGCGTATCCCATTTGGGAAAGCAGGCGAGATGTATGTATGTGTACAGTCGAGTTCATAAATATATGAGCAGACAAATACCAAATATGTAAACTTTTGCATCTTATTGTCAATGTCATTAAGGTGTACAGATATTTTTGAACCCTCAGTTTTGCTCATACTGACTGTACTTGGATGATGTGGATTGGTTTAGCAAGCACCATACAGTCAGATAGTACGATTGTAAGAAAGTGAAGGCAAGTGCTTAAGGCCCGTCGAATTCTTTATCAACGTGAAAGCTAAGTTTACTGAACTGACAATTCCGAATGCGTTGAGATGGCTCTTGATTGATTTATTCACATTCAATATAAAAATAAACAAGGTGACCTCCAAACTTCGTTTCAAGAATTATCTTGAAATTGATAGCTCTGTTTGTACAATAATTGTTTTCTGTTTCGCTCTACAAATTGGAACAAGCTTCATTTACAAATTGCCATTTAGAGACAAATTAAGCTAAGCTAAATGAATAGAGTTTATTAACCCAAGAGGAGGCCTTGGTTTCGAAAAGACATTCGAAGAAATAATACAATAGCGAGAATTAAAATTTTAATGACAAAATGCGTCGCTTATTGAAATAATTAGAATTAAATATTACACCGTTCAAGCTTGGAATTTTAATTAACTGAAAAAAAGTCTTTTTGTAAATCCAATCTGAACAAATAAATCCCGGAGGAAATCCGTCCGGGACTAATTCACTAATTGCCCAAGGTAGCAATTTGGAAAATATGCCTTCGGAATTACTGGGGTCAACGCCCGGTTGAGGAAAATCGACATTTTAATGCCGTCAGGAGCGATGGTGTTATGTTTTAACAACTTTTAAGCCTGTTTACCTGTGAGAGTAAATCTTGCTGGTTTCAATACATTGTAGGGTTATGCTTGGCCCTGTTATCAAACGGTTGTAACTCGTAAAAAATTGGAAGTCTCTTTCTAAAAATAGGTGTTAAAAAGAGGTTTCCGCTTGAATTAGATGTAAAACAACATATATAAAATTACGCCTATGTTCCCAAATGGGGTAGGCAGAGCACACGAAACGTGACAGAGACAAAACCATGATAAAATAGTCATACATTTCACGCTTCGCAGCCACTTCTAGCATAATTTTAGGTTTGAAAACAAATGGAAGAGGTAGTACAGAGACAGGTTTGTAGCCAGTCACCTAAAGCATACGTTATTTGTTTTACATTTCACCTATTTATTGGTTAAGTTTATTCGTAAATTGGTCGGGACTTACGTACTTTTTCTTCAACTTCAATTAGCTTGTTACTTCAACAGCGATAAGTACCTGAAACAAAATGTTCTCCGATAAATACACAGCTAAATAAAGCACAGCTCTTATTATTTCGTCAAAGATTAATAACCAACCTCACAATGGCCGCTAGCTCGCCGTTCGGGAGATATTTTACGTCAATCTATCGATTTTTATCGCTTGCAGTACAACCACCTGTTACAAAATTGGAAGAAATGGAGAGTTGTCTGACACCACATGGACGAAAAAAAAACGGTTAAGGACTACGCATTTAGTGACTATATAGTCTGAGATCGAATTAGAGATGTAAAATGTGAACAAACGTGTTGCCATTGCTTTATTGTTATGAATCAAAAAACTAAAAGTAGTTAAAAAATTAATACAATTATATCAATTCTATCAATTAGTAACAAAAAAGGTTTTTTATTAGCTTTAAAGGCTTTGATATTGACAGTTGTTTGTTCACATTTTTGATCTCTAATTCGATCTCAGACTATATCTTGATATTTTTGCACTTTATTATTTTATGATGTCATTTTAGATTTCAGAGAATCATGGATCAAAAGAAACGCAAATGTAATTGAATGTTTCTAAAAAAGTAAAGTTGGTTTGCAAACAATTTTTTCACGATGGATTCGAGTTAGTATGGAAAAAGGACAGTTGCAACGTCAGCATACATACATACATACAATCACGCCTGTGTTTCCAAATGGGGTAGGCAGAGCTCACGAAACGTGCCATACTCGTAGACAAAACCATGATTATGACTATATCACGCTTTGCAGCCACTTCTAGCATAGTTTTAGGTTTGCAAAGTTGAAAGGAGTCGAATAGTAACAAGTTGCTAACCTGTCGCCTAACGTCAACAATGATTATAAATTAAAACTTTATATATAAGAGAAATATAAGAAAAAATAGAAAAAGAATTAGGTACTAACGAAAGTGGCAGTTTCTACATCTGTATCCATTCAAGCACAATGTTTGTTTACGTCACGTCGTGTACCGTGCGTTATGGTCCGCTTGGGTGACGGACCGCGACCATTCACTCTCGATATCCACACTACTGTTCTCAAAAAAACATATATCTATAAGAAACGTAACACACTTACGTCTTTTTGCAGGGGGGCGTACGCCAGACGTGTCTGCGATGTGGGCACACCGTGAAGGACGGTTCTTGGACGTTATGGTACAGTTATTTAGCACATGGGGATTAATTATAAAGGGTTTTGAATGGTTCGAGCGAGTCCGGTGGTCTACGTGGACGATATACGTTTTTCCGTTTCGAGAATTAAAAGAATACATTGTGGGAAGATAATTAGAATTCATACCTCCAATTCATTCTTTCTTTCTCGATTACTTTCGGAATTTAAAAGTCATCAAGAGAATGTACGCAGAGAATGTGCTTGCGATGGTTACAGTGGCGTTTATGAAGAATAGAATAAGTAAAAGTTTTCTACCGAATTATAAACATAACATAAAACATACAAACATTACATAGTCAAAGCCGTAACGTAATTTTAACATAGATTTTACCACAAACGTTAAAGGTATTTAAGTGAAAAGAGGAGCTAGTCTGTCGCCTGTTACGACGAAGAAGAAACGGAGAGGTGTTCTAAACACGATACCACATGGGCGATTGCACTGAACTAAAATAGTTTATATCATAAATCATAACCGCATAGCTCAAGCAATTCCACTTTTCTTAGAAAACTTAATATCGCATTGCGTTGCCGATACCTTTTAAGGCACTTTGTAAACGGTTGAAAAGTGAATTGCAGAACCTAATTGTGCCAAATGCCGAGAATGCTTCCGCGCAGCTATGTTGCTTTTAATCGGTACAAGTGAAACTGATTCTGCGAGTTTCGAAAAGATAATTGAAAATTTTGAGAGCATTAACGGTTAACATTGGTTATATCTAGTTGTAAAAATAGCAACTGCTTTAGAATGATACTTAAAGTCCTTAGCGTACTCGTATTTTGTACGCATACATCTGAAAATAAAAGGGTCTAAGTATCCAATAGAATATTGATGGATACAGGACAAAAAATATTGTACATTTACATACCTTGAAATAAAACGGATCTCTAGTCTTTGTATCGAGATTAGCTCGACATGTTTCGTGCCAATTCATGACCCCATCGTCGGGAGCATTGTCGCCACCGCTCTTTACACGCGACTGCTTGACGCTACTGACACTGGCTCACAACTACTCCCTTATTAGCCATCACACTCGCTATTATTGTCAAAAGTCTGGTAGCACACAACACTAACAACATCAGTCTATAAAGGCACGTTTACGTTGACCACATACGTAACGCGAGCATTATGACGAGCTAATCTCGATGCGACGTGAGTGTAACCGTTTTATCACTATGTGTGAGTCTCACGGTAGGTTTATATGGTTTATTTATGATGGTAGTGTTCTCAGCTCAAAGAGATACTCGTTGCTGTAGTTTAATTGGAGCCCGAACGTGTAAAGTAATTAATAATGTTCAAAACCCGCGAATCTAGTTACGGCAGGTTTATTGTCAACTGGTAAAAAGCACGACCAGTTTTTAATGCATTCGACGGAACTCCGCGTTTGTAACGGGGTATAGAGTAATTTGTGCGGTGCAAATACCAGTTTCAGTGCAGGTTGCTAGACCAACTGTAGTCTATAGTTGGAGTTGTAATCACGGAGCTTGACAATTTCATTCCGATTTAGTCCTGCACTCTTCAACGTGTTCGGAATCATGATCGCTTTAAATTTGACAGATGGAAGGCAATCACGGTTTAACATTGAGACAATTGGTTCAGCGTAACTTCATAACAATTGCAGTATTTTGCTGTCGGCAGTATAATCAATGTCATTGAAAGAAGAAGCGTGGTAAGTGACAAGTTGATCCATGCGGTTGAGATCGACGATTGTTTCCGTAACAATCATTGGACCATGCCAACAGAATCGAGGAATCACCGAGTAGCCGATCACCAAGCAACCAATCATCATTTACTATCCGCGGACGCGTTTGGTCGCTCTCCGTGACACATGTGGTTACGACGACAGTGTGCCATGGGCTTTATCCAATCCATTGTTTAAGTGATCGACACACAAATCTTGTTATACCTGATGGACCAATTGAGAAACTAGTTAGATACATTTGACGTCTCAGCAACGCCCATACGCTCTACATTTACAACCGACGCTGGTACCCGTTAGGGAACAGCACTTCTTAATTCGATTAACGTTACAGTTAAACTTGTTGAGAGACGTGAGAAAACTCCGGGTTAAACCTTATTAACACCGGGATCGTTTGACTCTAATTAGCGTGAGATTTTGGAGATAACTAATTTGATAGAGGTTGTAAAGTGTCAACTCTGGCTTTTATAGAATCGCTACGAACTATCTAAAAGATTTTTATATTCTCTACTCATTACTCTCTCTATTATGGGTTGGTTTTTATGATATCTCTTAGGTAAAAGGTAATAGATATAGATGAGTTGCTGACTTCTCTTCCGTGGATGTCGTAGGAGGCGATTATGGATAGGTTTATTAGTTGTAGGAAAACCAGAAACAGTCAGGTTTTAAATGTGTATATGCTCTGCCTGCTCCATTTGACAACAACTTCTTAGACGTAACAACTTGCAATTATTTTCACCGCGAACAACATCGTCACACCACTTGTAGGTGCTGTACTTTCTAGTATCTAGAATTTACATACTATCTGACTGGAACAACTTAACTGGACGTTACTTAGTAAGATGCAAAAACTCTACGAGTTTTTAATTAGGTAAATGAAAAGTGGTGTCTGAGACGTTGATTTATCTAGGAAGCCTGTTACGTTACAGCTTTTACACGATTGGCTTCTACTTCAAAATCTTAATAAAAAACATAAAAACATATTACATCTATGTAAAAAACTGTAAGCGGGCCGTATGTGGCCCTTGTGTATTGATAGCTGCCAAGAAGTATGAGCCACAAGGAACTGGACACAAAGTAATTTTCTCTAAAACATACTACAACTGTATTCGTAAATGGGGTAGACAGAGCACACGCAATGTTCAAAAATAGTTGAAAGAGGTATAAATTTTTTTAAATGATCATTCAAAAAACATTACATCCTTCTGCTATTGATTATGGCCTTCTTATCAAGTTGCAGGCGACATCGTCTATCTAAAGAAAGAGTAACCCCTGAGATCACTGATCCTCAGGCAGGAGTTAAATACGAAACCCGCTCCCAAACAACGATTATTATAGTCCGAGCACTCACACCGAAAAGGACACCCGGGGCGTTTTTGCCTCAAACCTGTTCAGGCAATTTAGTCGTTCATCGAACGCACAAACTAGCAGCAACATGTCCAGCGGCCCCTGACAGCACAAAGCGAGCAAATAGTGATGTCGCAAGATAGCCGAGTATCGATTAAAGTATATTTACTATATTTATTATAAGTATATTTACTAATGTGGATGGGTGCAGTGGGAGGGGAAGACCTAGACGGACGTTCCGTGACCAAATCGCGGACGTTTTAGAAACAGGTCAGGTCAAGAGTACCCGAAACCGACGAGCATGTATGAGGAGATTGATGAATGTGGATGAAGCAAAAGAGGTATGTCAGGATCGTAGCGAGTGGAACAAAGTAGTCTCTGCCTACCCCTGTGGGAAAGAGGCGTGACGATATGTATGTATGTATGTACTATTATTTGCCTCTTGATGCCCTGATATTAGAATCGATAGACGTAATAAATTCCGGTAACTTTTAATTACTTAACTACCCATCAGAATGGTAATCTGTTGAATATTGGTTATGAGTAATATCCAAAAGATTTGAATTTACGCAAAATTTTAAATAACAGAAACTCACAGGTGCATTATTTTTAAATGAGAAAACAACTCAGGAAACACTAATATAGGTATAAGAGACACGGTTTTTCATCTGCAAGAAAATGTGTCTTCCATGTAAAATAAACCTTCTTACACCTAGTTCCACTAGAGTTTAGGTCACGCATACAAGAACGTGTCATGTAATGACAGGGACATTTTGACATTCACTCGTTCAATTTATTCATACTAATCCATTCTTCGTGTACTTAGTTGTGTGTGTAATCATTCACTCCGACTCTCGTGGAACTATGCATACCAATTGATCAATTTATACTCATCCCTAGTCTCAGTAATGAATTATGTGATAAGGATAATCTAAATACGGCATGCAATATCAATAGCATTCGATCTTGATAGTTGTTTATCTAAAATCTCAAATCTCTCAGTATATCTGGGCTATAAATTAGTTCCCGCCATTACCATAAAGAAAATTATAGTTTTATCGTATCAGAGTACACTTTACAACGATTTTTTCTTTCTGTGTCTCTTCCTACTATTCAGGATCTGTTCTCCCGGTACTTATGTATACTTACACGCCTGTATTCCAAAATGATGTAGGTAGAGCACATGAAACGTTACATAAATTACGTGGTATTTGTTAAATAAATAAATAAACAAAAACATTACTAATATTTCAAGTTTTTTAGCCATTTTTGAAACAATTGTAGGTTGAAAATAGATGAAAGAGCATACTTCTTTCTTGGAATTAATTAGGTACACAAAGAATCATGTATTCAGAAGTGTGGATTAAGTCACTGATATTAATATCGTAATTGCAACTTACTCATCATTGCACAATTACATTATCAGTAGCTCTGTTAACGACGTTCATAGGCAGACCAACCACAATCTCAGGGACTGAAAGATAATTAGCTGCAGTGCCAGTTTCAAACCAATGTGACTATCGACTATTAGACGCTATCATCGATGAGTAAACCATCGTTGCTTTGACATCACTCTCTACAACAAAAGCAAAGGGCGCGGGTTCCGTCTCCATTGATCTATGAGTCTATAAAGTTCGAAGACAGTTTAAAAGCCTCCCGGAAGCTACAACAGATCCCCTGCAAAGTTTTTCCAGTAAATTTAGATTCCCTTTTAATTATATCAGAGTTTTCGAGTTGTTCGTACGTAGATATATAGGTATAGGTGGTATCGTAGCTGCGGGGAATTGGGAATTGAAAGAAAATACCTTGGTAGAAATTTATTTTAAATTATTAGGCGAAGTTGTTTTACAGTTTCAAGATTTATTGTGGTAGGAGTATACATATACTAGCGAAGAAGTATGTGTAATTATAATTATTGTTATTATCATAGTTTTTAGGGGTGTAAAAATGCAATCGAGCTTACCTAAAGCCAACGACCTAGATTATAATAAAACTTAAGAATTGAACAATATGATATATAATAGTAGGTATACTTATTTCGCCTTTCACCTTTGTACTTTTGTATTGTTCTGTGCTTGATATTTCGTCATGTTTTTTGTTGGTACAATAAAGAGAGTTAACACCACTTACCCATGTCTGCCTAACAATCGAAAATAAATAATTGTTTAAAACTTCACTGTTTTCGACATTGCAAATACTATATTGTCATCCTGCAAGGAATGCCGCCTAAATTACACATAAAATTGCTGTAAAATGGAAACTCGTAACGCGAGATATACGACCTCCGTAAAACCGGTTCGGCTGAATGCAAATCCATTGGAATAACAAAAGGCAAAAGACTCTTTACCTTACAACCAGCATGTTAAAGACCACGTTCCGAAGCCAGATGTCAAGTGAAGTTAGGGTGGAAGTTAAAAAGTGTTAAGTATAACTTAATTAAAAGGAAGCCTCGTTGATGAAACCTTAGATAGCACTTGGATGCAATCTATTTAATTACTGCATTCTTACAAAAGACAAAGGGTGGATTATACGCGCACGGTTAAGCAATTTCAAAGCTAATACGACCAATGTCTATGACATTTTTCAGCTGTGGAAGAAAGTTTTAATCGAATATTTAGGGAGATCAATTTGGATTCAGTGTGGTGTCGGATTTCGTATGACACCTCTCAATTTCTTCCGTGGATGTGTAAGAGGCGACTAAGAAAATTATGTTGAGATATATTCTAGGCGATAGTCTAGCAACCTGTATTTTACCAGTAAAAATATGCTGGAAGTGGCCATGAAATCTGAAATAGTTTCATTTAGAGTTTCGTGTGCTCTGTCTACCTCAGTTGGGAATACAGGCTTGATCATGTACAAGTATTTGTATGAGTGTAATTTGGCATTCTTACTTTACCAATTTTCTATCTCTGCCAACGGGCAACCATTACATTTAAAAAAGGTAGCAAGTTACAGATCTACTAACATAACTGGCATGGTATTAAATCTCAAGTTATTTCGATAAATACCGAGATATTGTTTCTCTTGTGGCCAAAAGTTGAGTAATTTTGGGAACAAGCAGGTAATATCGTGCAGCAAGCTGGGAATAGTTTGAGGCCGCAAACTTTAAACTGTCACATTCACATTGTTATAAATAACCGGAGTAGCAGGAGAACATTAAGAGTATATTAAATAAAGCGTTATATCACATTCAAAGTCATTAAGTCATATGTGCCCATTTACGCAAAAAAGTGGTATTTAGGGAAAGTAAAGTCAACCACCGCTTTAAATGCTATAAAGGATAAATCAAGTACCTATTTCAAAATCAGCACACAGAGACACAAAAGGTATATAGAAGTTATTTCAGGTCACAAAATATAGGCAATTTCTTATAGAAAGAACGCCTCAATATTCTAATATTATCTGTGGCTGTAAAAAAAAGTGCCGAGAACGGATAGAGCCGTCGATCGTCGGAAATCAAAGCCCTCGCGCTGTCACGACCACGACGCGTTATGAAAAGACTCGTTCATCATAATTTATCATGTCTGCCTTCAAATTGTATGAAAGGACACCCTCGCCTTCACAAATTCTCGAGTTATTTGCACACGGAAAGTATTGCCTTTGTGTGGTTCCGCGTTAACCGATGCTTAAACTTTTCAAAGCTTCTTTATCGCCATCATTATTTCAGCCATAAGACGTCCATTGCTGAATATAGGCCTCCTCTTTTTGTTTCCATGTATGTACCTACAACGGTTGGAAGTGACCTGCATTCAGAGTTATCCTTTAAAAGATCGTTTTTCCATCTTGTAATAGATGGATGTTCTACGCTGCGCTTGCTGGTCCGTGGCCTCCACTCGAGTACATTTCGACCCCATCGGTCATCTGCTCAGCGTGCGATGCGGCCTGCCCATTGCCACTTCAACCCGCTAATCCAGTGGGCAATATCGGCGACTTTAGTTCGTCTACGGATCTCCTCATTTGTGATTCGATCACGAAGACACACCCCGAGCATAGCCCTCTCTATCGCAAAGCTTAGCGTGTTCAAAACTGTTTGCAAGAACCAAGATAAAATACATAAAGCTAGTTTCACAGTTGTAATAAACTGTCTTCTGCGGCAATTTCCGTGGCACTGTTGTGCGAAAATTAATTTCCAGCAGCTCCGAAGGAATGCACTTTCGAAATTAAAATTAGTTTTTGCTACGGAAAATATTTCCAGCGCCAAATATTGTAATGAAATGATAAATTTGTCGAGTAGTTTGTAAAAGTTAGTCTCTAAATTATAGTGTCGAATTTATTCTAATTAAATTAGCATCGGGGGAATAATGCATCACTCTAATAACGGCAGCCGACTTCAGCATAATCTAAAAGCCGATTGCAATTTACCAATTGCAGTTAATACAATGATAATAGATGAGTTCAGATTATTCTAAGAGATATAGTAGCATTATATTAACTGATGGGGCTTGTAAATTTTGTAATAGCGTCATTAGAGAGAAGTGTGGTGTGAAAAGGACATTGCGATCAGGATAGAGGAATGTTGCGTTGGTTTGGACACGTGGAGAGAATTAATGTAACAAGGGTGTGTAAGCAAATTGAAAAGGGAAAAAGGGCTATTTGATCGAGGGTGTTCTCGAAAACCGTATAACGACCAGATCGGTGATGTTCCGAAAATAGGTCAACTTAGAACTGTTAGAAGTACCCGTAACCGACGAACATGTATGACGAGAGGGGTGAATGTGGATGAAGCGAAGGAATTATGTCAGAATGTAGTAACGACCGCTCTGTTGTTCCTGCTTACTCCGTAGGGAATACCGTGTGATGTTTGTGTACAAAATTCCTCAATGTCAGACAAAACTGTACTTTGCAGCATCTCCTCGAATATACACTACGTCTACATTCGGACAAGAATTTTAAGTCATGAGCCACGGATCCTTTTTTAAGAGAAATCGCTACAATTTTCTTCGTTTGTTAATACATACGTCATGCTTGTATACCCAAATGCGATAGGCAAAGCTCACAAAACGATACATACACCAAATCATGACTATTTCACTTATTTTCAGGTTGAGTTGGCAGGTATAATAGTGGAAGGTTGCTAGCCTGTCGCCTATAATATACCTTAACCTATTTTTAGTCGCCTCTTAAGACATCCACGGAAGAAATGGAGAGGTGTTATTGTAACCCGACACACGGTAAATGTAAATGCAATCCGCATTCGATGCCACTGTAACGTTTACCTTTTTTATTTAAATAACACTTGCTGATTTTTACTACCAACAAACAGTACACAAACGTAGCATTCCATTAGAAACAGTAAAGCCACGTGGAGTTATCGAGGAGTGCAGCAAAGATATTAGCAGGAGCGCGCTCAAAAGATACGGTTAGATAGCCGGTTTCTGACAAAGTGCTCCCTGCCGGTTGGTAGTTGAAATAAAACAGAAACTATGTAAGATAGCAGGCACGACGTGGTGCCGTGTAGGTTTAGGACAACACCTCTTCATTGGATGTCGTAAGAGGCGACTAAGGAAAAACTGGCCAAGTGCGAGTCGGACTCACGCACTGAGGGTTCCGTACAAACTGATTACAACGCAACGCCATCTAGTGACAGATTTTTGAACTAATGATAAATTTTATTTTTATTTATTAAAAAAAAACTACTTGGTAGATTTTGTTCAAACCAATTTTCGTTGATAGTTTTTATGGTAATGTACAACATATATTTTTTTAGACTTATCACTCTTTTATTTTAGAAGTTAGAGGGGGGGACACAACTTTTTCAACTTTGGAAGCGTCTGTCGCGCAAACTATTCACTTTAGAAAGGTATGATGTTAGAAACCTCAATATAATTTTTGAAGAGCTATCCATAGATACCCCACAAGTATGGGTTTGATGAAAAAAAATTTTTTGAGTTTCAGTTCCATGTATGGGGAACCCTAAAAAGTTATTGCTTTTTTTTTGTGTCAAAATCTTAATGCGGTTCACAGAACACATCTACTCACCAAGTTTTACTAGTATAGTTCTCATAGTTTCGGAAAAAAGTGGCTGTGACATACCGACGGACGGACGGACAGACAGACATGACGAATCTATAAGGGTTCCGTTTTTTTGCCATTTGGCTACGGAACCCTAAAAAGTTCAAGGTAAGTTTTAAGCGACATGTGGTAACCTGTCACTATTGTACCTGTTAACTTAAAACCTAAAAAAACGGCTACAAAACGTGAAATACTCATGATTAAGCGTTTCTTGTGCTGTCTACCACATTTGGGAATACAGGCGTCTATGTAAAGCTAGTGAAATCATTGAAGATGATGAAGCAAATCATCAAATTTAACGTTTGAAATTAGCGCGAAAAAGTAAAAGAATCCTGAACATTAACTAGATTACAGAAGTACTTTTTGCCAGTATTACACAGCTATGTAAAACAAATCACAATCAAAACGGATACTCTACTATTAAAAAGCGACAAGATTTAAAACCTCAAAATCCTATTTCGTTCCATAAAACTATTATAACTTGAGCATCGGCTGCCTTTCCGCCGGTCTCCCATTGTACAATATAACTGAATATCCGCTCGCAATGGATATTACTTACTCGAATTTATACTTTCAATTCTAGTGTGAGACGACATTTTGAGAGGATTTTATACGGAGACAATTGTGCCTTGTGCACTGAGACGTCTTGCGCTCGGAAAAATAGTATGAAGTCGAGACAATTTTACAAAGAGATGCGATCAACTTATGATTAGATTAAATGTGAGAGAGTTCAAGGTGTTACAGGTTTAAAATGAATGCTAGAAGAATAACTGTGAAATGAATTATGCATTAAGAGCACGTTAAATGTTCTGGTTTTATTGTATGAGTGCAACGTTGTAGAAGAAATGTTGAGCTATTGAACTTTAAGACAGCAACGTAGCAATTTGAATGTTTTTTTATCGTCATTATTCAATTCTCTTCAAACACATTATGATGTTTGACAACATAAATAATATTGCATTGAAGATGTAACAAAACTGAAATTGTTTTAAAAAAATGATACGAAAATCATGTAAAATCTTTGAGAAAGCTTTACTTATTGCCTTCTGAGAAGTCTGTTTTTCGGACGTTGGTCATGACACTGCACGATTTTCTTTTGTTTTTCCAATTCCACATCAATAAACTCCGTTGGGGACGCACATTTAATCCGTGTATACGTAAGTTATCTGTCTGCCTTTACCTTCTGGTGCGTTTTTTTCATCTCACGTATTTTCCTTTCCGCATGTCTCTAACGTCTTTCTTCGATATAAATATCCCACAATCGTTAAAACTCGTAATGTACAAATCGTTAAACGTAGACATATCGATCGTACTGTTTCCATGAATTCGTGTGTATCTAATGGACGTGAAATTTTCAATTGTCACGGTCAACAGAGTTCATGGTCCTTGTGTCGGCTTACACACGCCCGTAAAAACGCTTCGCGCTAAAATTTCTTAGCAAACGATTATTGTTGCCAGCGAATAAGGTATCTTAGTTGTTAAAATTCTTTTTTATACAGCTTCAGCGCTTGGAACGTTCGAGCGAGTCTCTCAAATTTGCACGTTTTTAAGTTGTTTTTGAGAATTAAGTATTTTGATTATCAAACCACTGTTAAATTCGCTAATTCTAGCACAACTTTAATAACATAAAGAAAAAAAAAGAACTAGCTGCGTGAAAAGAAGCAAAACTTATACGATAAGATAGGGGAAAACTTTCTGTAATGAAAATAACTCTGCTCTTGTCGTGCCACTCATAATTTTAACTTAGCAATTTTAATGGGGGTGAAAAATCCAGTTCACATTTTAATCTTTTACTTATTTCAGATATTTAATCTAAGACAACAAAGCGACTTACTTCGGTCTGAGTGTTCTGGTTTATTTTTTCCGTATTCATTCAACCCGTACTAACTACTTATGAAGGTTATTATTTCACTTTCAATTCAACGTCCGATGTCTCAGAACGGCTCTATCTACAACTTTGAGAAGAAAGATGTCACAGAGACACGATAATATGCATAAAACTTTTAACATCCTTGTTCTACGTCGCAAAGATTATGAATAATAGTTTATTGTGTTGCATCGTTACTAACCTTGGCTTTGACCGCTTCTCGTCCCTTGAACCTTACATAATGGAACTAATGGCCTATTCTTTCTTACAAAATGGAATGGCGTGCCGTCAGAAGTCGTTCGTTTTTGTCTCTAGAACATAACCTTACCTACGTGGTGTCTGGTTAGAATAACATCTATTTTCTTCCGCGGATGGCGACTAATATGATAGGGTTAGGTATGCTTTAGGCGACAAGCTAGCATCTGTTTTTAAACCTAAAATTATGATAAAATTGGCTGCGAAGCGCGAAATAGTTATGATTTTGTCTGTATAGCGTTAAGTGCGTTCCGTCTTTTCCATTTAGGAACACAGGCGTGATTGTATGAATGTATGTACACAACCTAGGACTATTGAAGTTTCTAGGGTGATCCTTATTATTACTATCGATGGAATTCAAAATTTTGCCATCGTCTTCTTCTTGAAATACTATCTCCTTAAAAGTATAATAATATGGGTTTCGGAATAAATGGCTATTTAATATTAAATGATCACAATATCTACAAAAAATGGTATAATTAAACGAAATGTTTGGTGACCCACCCAATGTCCTAAGATGGATTGACTCTTGTGACGACAGGTAGTAGTAGTGACTTCAAAGACTTACTTCATTAAGTAGGAACTATTCCAGTTAAAGGATTGAAAAAAGGCAAACAAGATAAGGAACGCAGACGCACTCCATTCCATGTAAATCCGAAAAGGCACGCAAAGCGGCAGAAGGGACGGCTTCCTGTCGTGAGCTAGGGCAGAGCTCGCTGTATCGATAGTTGTAATAGTTTAGTTAGAATAAACGAATTAATCTGTTTTCGCTTAGCTACTTAAATTTTCTTATAAGGTTCCAACAATCGCTTAATGCGTTTCTAGCAGCAGGACCAAGTAAGTATGATTAATCAAAGGGTCTCAATTTCTTTGAAAGCTCTACCTTCTAATACAAAAAGAATATAGTTCACTGATTTGTTTCATCATACCTATGATTCACAGGTTCGATTCAGATGAGATCGATGAACAACGGGAGACAATAAGGCATGTCGTTTTAGTGATTGGCCTCTAAAAATCCTCAATTCTCATGATTTTTTAGCTTTTCACAACGACTTTTATGACATGCTAATTTTATCAATTAACGAGATGAGTTTACGTGCAACGAAGACATTCAGTGAAATAGAAAGGATACCAGAGTTGCCTACAGCGAGTCAAAAGTTATCGACACAAATTCAATGTCCCGCTCAGAAAATAACTATGTAGTCTTGCCGTAGTCGATAGCGGAAAACGAGGCGAGCGCATCCCTGGCCCGCCATGCCGACTCTTTCATTAAATTTTCAAGTTAGTGCAAATTTCAAGGCATAAGCGGCTTGCCAAGACACTGTTTGGAGTTTCCACCACTTCACTACGCCGGGAAATGAACTCGCCCCCAAAGACTAAACAACTACTTGCGTTGCCACTTCATTTTGTATATATGTAGCAACCTTATTTGCTCTCACTCCCCTTACGAAACCAGTTTTTGAATTGAATGCAAATCGAGTAAAGGTAAATGTTACGAAGTACAAAGACGGCTCAATCATCTGATAGACTTATGTGAGTGATCACGATTCATATCATGTGATATCACAGATGAGCTTATTGTAAAAAGCTGTAGTAAACCTTAAGTCACTGACTGGTTTTTTCTGGACGAATGGTTGAAGGAGGGACTACTTGTAATTATAGTAATTTACACTGGTGTTTCGAAGGTATCTTACCCTAGCGATAGAAACAAAGTATGGCAGGACCACTGTGTAAATTGTATTTACGCGTCAACCGTTCAAAAGTTTTGTTAAATATCCATGAATAATTTTGCTAATATGCTATTGAAATGATTAACAAAAACATGAGCAGAATCAAAAGTTTATCGCGAAATGAAACACCTGGCAGTTCTGCATCGAAGGTGATCTTTGGCGCACCGTATCGAGCTGAGACGGTGCCGTTTGTTGAATTTAATTTTGACAACTTTCGGGCTCCAAGAGAACGGTGTTGGTACAGTCGGCATTTGTTTAGGAATGTTCGCGTCGAAATGGACAAGACAATACGGCCTGTGCAAACAAGTTCCATCGAAGCTTTCGAACCGACTGTATCGGGAATTGGGTTTCATCTATGAATAGCGTCGAGAATGTTGGGTTGGTATTGAAAGTGAAAATGTGGCAACAAAGTTGCGGCTTGCTTTAAGAAGCGTACATACCTATACCTACACTACATATAATAATATCATGATACATACATAATTGGGGTAGGAAGAGCACACAGAACGCTACATACAAAACCCTTACTATTTCATGTTTCCTAGCTAATTTAGCATTAATATATAAGTCTCTTTATAAATAAATAAAAAATAAGAATCATCAAGATACTTGATTAAAATTATGTATTGTCTTTTTCGAGAATCACCACGAACTATTTACAGCATCGACTCAAATCTCAATTTAGTAATAGATACTACAATTTTGATGATTTGTTAAACGCCCAGTTATCAATACTTATCGTCAATTCCTAAACCAAACAGAATAGTAAGACTAAACATTAGCCAGAATAGCGTTCGCCAAAGCAAACTCTCACAATTAACTATTCTAATAGTCACAGAACTAACTTCGGTGAGTTCTTGCATTGGTGATTGCGCAACAGTTTCCAAGATATATTTGGAACTTATTCCTTGTAAAAGCAAGTCCTGTCCTGAATTCATCCTAAATGAACAGTTAGACGCATTTGTAAGATGTGATTTCGTAGTTTTGATGCATTTAAGGATTAGAATTACATCTCTTGTAATATTGCAGTACCCTAACAGGGTTTATGTTTGATACAATAATTTATGTAAGATTTATGTACAACATAAGGCAATAAATGAATATGACTATGACTATGACTCTTCCATTTTCTTTCATGAATGTCGTAAGAGGCGGCTAAATTTGGCTGTCGATTTGTCACTTTCATACCGTTTTATCTAACGACGTAGTCGCCATACATATTCCCTGTGGGGAAGTAAAAAACAACAGAGCGTCATTCCCTATTCTAACATACCTAATTGTCTCGCTGCATTGACATTTCGTCACTCTCGTCTTATATGTAAGACGAATTTAAGTAGATATTACTGAAACTAAAAATTATTACTAAATTGTGGCATTTCGTGATCTCGGCTTACGTAAATCAGTTTACTCGTAATTTTTGCCGATCAAATAAAAGAATTATTCCCCGTGTGGTGCCGGGATAGAATAGCACCTCCCCATTGCTTACCGTGGGTGTCGTAAGAGTCGACTCTGGGAAAGGGTTAGTGTATTGTGGGCGATGGGCTAGCAGCCTGTCATTGCAATATCACGTTTAACCATCTGGTAACCCTGAAATTGCTAAACGTGGCACTGGATTTTTGAATTCATGTGCTCTGCCTGCCCCTCTTGGGAATACAGGCGTGAGAATATGTATGTATGTATGTAAATAAAATAAAAAATAAGTGTTACAATATTTTAAATTACTCGTGATCCAAGTGATGAATTTAACACTGTTTTTACTCATCTAGCATATTGCAAGACGTGACTTGCCAGTTTTGAAATCATGACTAGTTCCAAAAGGTTTGTACCGAGTTTTGTAGAGTTAATGGAAACTGCGCTGGATTTCGCAGCGGGGTCTCTGTTGCTTTAACTTTCCTTGTCGCGTGCTCTGTGTGGTTTTTGTAAGACTTGGCTACCCGCGGTGTTAACGTTATTTTGTTTAAAAATAGGTTGGGTTTCTTTTAAGAGAGCCGTTAGCAGGGTTAGGTAGGAGTGATTGATTGAGAAAAAGTTACATAATGTGTATGTATATCTTAAATTCGTTCATACATCACGCCTGTATTCCCCAATAGGGCAGGCAGAGCGCATGAAATGTTACACAGACAAAACCATTTCACATTTTGTGGCCACTTCTAGCATATTTTTTAGGTTTATATCTTAAACGTAGTAAGCAAAAAAAGGTTACAAGTTCGAGTAAAACAAGTGATGAATTATCAGCGATAATGTAGTCCCTGACAATTTTCACCGATGAATGTTAAAACTAACTAAGCAACTCATCTTGTCGATAACCAGTTGTTAAGTTAAGTAAAGTGGCTAATGTAATGGGTTCATTTAAGCAGTTCCAATTCTGTTTGCTTTGAAGTGTTAGAACAAACAAAAGACAACCAGGTGCTCGTTCCGTTTCCCCCTACGCCGCGTGGTCCGATCGCCTTGTCCGATCAATCGGACTACGAATATTTTTTTTTCCTGTTGGCTCGATCGATCGGGCAGTAAGGACTTCTCAAAGTCTTGTAGTCCTACTATCGGACTAACAGGATTTTAAAAGTTCATCTAGCCCGATTGATCGAACCACAAGACTTTGTAAAATCCTCTTATTTCGATTACACAAATTTTATTTTTCCTGGTGGTTCGACCGATACCTTTATGATTTTTTTGTGTTATTTACGATACGAGTACGATAGACAATTCGTATTGTGGCGATTTAATTTTAATCCACACGAGTTCTGAATTACGTTACAAACCTGTAGCTTACAACGTTTTACAGTATAGTCAACCATTTGGAACCCTAGACCACAGTAGGACTATGTCATAGTAACATTATTGGTACCACAAAAAATTATCCATCGATAATTACTGTCTTTCTGTCTTGTTCGAGCGATAGCTAGGTGAAGCGACGGACGCCAATTTTTCGATGTTCGTGGTAGCCCTGCTCCTTATGATAGTGGCAATTGTGCCGCATTTTCCAAACTGCAAGACTAATTTTGTACACCACACACATTGCATGGTGTACAAAATTAGTCTTGCAGTTTGAAAAACGCAGCTTAGAACGATTGGCAATATAAGTAGCGTCAATACTGACTGAGCTAGGAGACCGTTCGTTGCCGAAACTTTAAATATAATTCGAAACTAAATAAAACAACTTATATGGATAAAAATAATATAACAATAATACGAACACAACCCATTACAATAAAAAAAAAACATAACATAACATAACATATATAATGCCATCTCTTCGGCGAAATGAAATATTAAAAACGGTCAATCTTCCTAATTAATTAAGAAATAGGCCTTTCCAGGCCAACCATTCATTCACTAGACTTCTCTAATAGTTTCGATAAAAATATGTCCGGTCAATCGATCCAACCGGAAAATAAAATATTCGTAGTCCGATTGATCGGACAAGGCGATCGGACCACGCGGCGTAGGGGGAAATAAGAGGATTTTACAAAGTCTTGTGGTTCGATCAATCGGGCTAGATGAACTTTTAAAATCCTGTTAGTCCGATAGTAGGACTACAAGACTTTGAGAAGTCCTTACTGCCCGATCGATCGAGCCAACAGGAAAAAAAATATTCGTAGTCCGATCGATCGGACAAGGCAATCGGACCACGCGGCGTAGGGGTCCGTTTCACCGCGTATTGCTCGTTCGAACATTCACACCATCTTCTTAGATTTCTGAGACCCTAGTACCTTGTGCTACTTGTTCTAGGGATGTGACGCATGGGCGTAGCCAGGGGAGGAGGGTTTGGGGGTTCAAGCCCCCCCCCC
>BHDV01049562.1:211673-224278 GCA_005406045.1 Adoxophyes honmai | reverse complement strand
AAATGGGTCCATTTCTATTTTTGGAAAATTTAGGTTTTTTTAGTTTTTAATTTATGCCAAAAAAATTAAATCACTTCAACGACAGCATAACAAAACTCCTTCGTCTTTAATAAAGTTAAGTTCCATCGACACGCCCCATCACTAACGTGAACTGTCATGGCTCATGTCAGGGATCATGTCTCGCCGATTGTCCTATAAGTACCGTGTGGAGATGTGATATTCTTAACCCGACACCACACGGGAAAAAAATGATAAGTGTAACAATGAATCATGAAGGTTCCATAAATCATTATGGAACTTTAATTTGCTGTCATCACATCATCTACATAAACAAAATATGTTTTCGCTCTTCGCGTTATATTTATGAACGAAATAAACTCGAAACAGGAATTTTAAATAAAATGATCGGCCGATTGAATTGGCGCCCGATATTTAACAATTTTCTTCCGATTCAGTGGTGGCAATCGATGGCTGTCGCAAATAATGAACCCGGTTTTCGCAAATGAACGCGTTTGATTTGTGATTAACTTTTTCATAAGTAGGTTTTTTTGTGAGAACGTCTTTTTTACCTACCTGTACATGCAGGGCGATGGGCTAGCAACCAATGCAATATCACGTTTAACCATCTGGTCGCCCTGAAATTGCTAAACGTGGCACTGGATTTTTGAATTCATGTGCTCTGCCTACCCCTATTGGGAATACAGGCGTGAGAATATGTATGTATGTATGTACATACTTGTTCAGTTGTCCACGCCGGTGTTCTTAAATGGAGTAGTAAGAGCACTCAAAAGGCTAATACATAAACAAAAGCACGGTGAGTATGACTTCACGTTTCGTACCCACTTCTAGAATAAAGTTTAGGTTTTAAGTTAAAAGGCATAACAGGGACAGGTTAGCTAGTCGCCTAAAATATACTTCAACCTATTTCAACATGCTTAGTTGGTTTGGACACATAGAGAGGATGGATGAAAGAAGACTGACAAAACAAATCTACACGGGGAATGTGGATGGGTGCAGTGGGAGGGGAAGACCTAGACGGACGTTCCGTGACCAAATCGCGGACGTTTTAGAAACAGGTCAGGTCAAGAGTACCCGAAACCGACGAGCATGTATGAGGAGATTGATGAACGTGGATGAAGCAAAAGAGGTATGTCAGGATCGTAGCGAGTGGAACAAAGTAGTCTCTGCCTACCCCTGTGGGAAAGAGGCGTGACGATATGTATGTATGTATGTATTTCAACATCCACGGAAGCAATGCATAGGTGTCATACTAAACCGGACATCAGCAGGCTTAGCAGCGCAACTGAACACCTAGTCGCCTCGCGCGCGGGATAGTCTACCCGTCATTTTCTGACGTCACCAATTAGACAGTGACAGGTATAATATAACTTATCTCGCGCGTATCTCTCGTGCTTAGCTGTGCTAAGCCAGTTGATGGCAAACTAACCTTTTTTCTAACAGAGAAAAAACTGATAAGCCAAGGCGATTTGACCTCTCAAGCAGAGGGTCGTGGATTTGAAACCCCGGGCTCGCACCTCTGAATTTTTCGGAATTTATGTGCGATATCTAATTTGATATTTACCATTCGGTAAAGGAAAACATCGTGAGGAAATCTGCACACAGCGACGAGGCAATTCAATGTTGTGCGTGAAGTTCCCAATCCGCACTGGGCCCGCGTGGGAACTATAGCCCAAGCCCTCTCATACTGAGGCCTGTGCCCTGCAGTGGGACGTTTATAGGCTGGATGATGAGGCGATCAGGCGAATTTCATAACAAACAGGACCTCATTACAGTCACTTTCGATCCACGGGTGTCATTAACGGCCTGTTTATGACGCGCGGTGTAAATGCGCATTTATATTCAACGCGGGCCGACGCCGTAGTTGGCAACGCCTGTTATAGCCCTGTCAGACTGGGCCTTAACAATACGAGCCTGTACGAGCGGTGGGGCTTGTGTATGTTTTCATGCAAATTTGCCCGACGCGAATAAAACGCCGCAGAACTACCTATAGGAAGACTGATCAAAGAATGCCTGTGATTCGGCATTGTTAGGAGAGAAGGATATTCATAAATATATACACACATCACGCCTGTATTGTCAAATGGGGTAGGCAGAGCGCATGAAACTATGAGTATATCCCGTCTCGTGACCACTTCTAGCACATTTTTATGGTTTTAAGTTGGCAGGTAGGTATCGATGAGGCCCAAAGGTCACTGAAAAATGTTGGTGAAATATTTTGAATCTACTTGTTGGTTTTTTTTTCATTAGTTTACTAGCTTTCCGCCCGCGGCTCCGCCCACGTGGAACTCGGTTATATTGCGGTATAAAGCTCAACTATAAAAAAACTTCTCATTTCAAACGACATACAGCGCCATCGATCTATCATCTATCGATCGGTTATCGATTGATATCGATATATCATCGATCGATATCGATCTATCAAGCAAACTATATTTTTGTTATCCCTCGGGAACATCATTTTTTTCCGGGATAAAAAGTAGCCTATTATTTAATCCGGACTTCTATCTTTACGTCTGCAAAATTTCAAAGCAATCGGTTCAGTAGTTACGGCGTGAAAGCGGAACAAACAAACAAACAAACAAACTCACTTTCTGACTTATAACCTCCTGGATCCTCCGGTCCTCACTTGAGGACATAACATTAAAAAAAATCTGAAGTTTAATGTCAAACCGTCTTAACAAGTTTACACGCATAGTAGGTTTCCGAACGCACTTGTCAACTTAAAAAAATAAACACCGAGTCACAGACGCCCAATCAGCGAAAAGTGCGGCTTTGACATCGGACGCTGCCGGCCATACCATGCCTCGCGGTTAGTAAATCTAAAGTTATCTCAATGCATTGTTAATTATATATTTTTGTTTTGTTTTTATTGTACACTTTTGGTGTATTTCATATGTTAGTAAGTGCATTTCTTGCTTCTAATTAGAAAAAAATAGTTTTATGTATCTCTGAAGTTAATGTACTTGTACGAGTACAAGAGGACGATATTAGTTTGTTTATGTTCTCGTACGAGTACAAAGGGTCTCAATGCTGTGAGTTGTTTTATCTTTCGTTAAAGTTAATTTTGTTTTAATTTCAGTTTTCAGGCTTGAAGAACTGTGAAATAGAGGAGTTTCTTAATTTCGATGAATCCGACGGCCTTTCCGAAGGCGAAGATGTTTATATGTGTTGTTCGTTTTTGTTACTATTTTTCATAATTCTCACCTTCGGTGAAACAAGGGCACAATTGTTGGAAAATTCAAAAATTTGTTAAGTATACACAAACGCAAAGGAAAAGTTTTGGATCATTTCTGGATACTTAACTAATTTTTTGGATTTTTCAACAATAATGTGCCCTTGTTTCACCGAAGGTGCGAATTGTTGATTCTGTTACCTGTAAAACAATGTATAATCAGTATAAATAAGTATTTTCGTAAGTTAATAGGTACGTAAGTAATGTTAATTCTTTGTGATATTATTATTGCTATTTATGTGATACTTAATTAATCGGAGTAAGTACAAATCAGGAGTTTTTGTGAGTTTATACGCAAATAAAGTTGATTTTTCTTGTATTTTGATTTATTTAATACTGTTCTCGAGTGAGGTCAAAGTCCTTGTGTACTCGTCTGAGGACATAGTGAAAAATCGAGGGGAAAACTCCAGGATTTTTTTTATCAATTTTCCGACAGTAAGGGGTATGTACTTAATACATTTTATGGAAAAAATAATAGTTGTGACAAAATTTGTATCTCCAGGATCCAGGAGGATAATATTAGTAAGGATTTATCATTAGTCGGATTTAATGAACGAAAATTTGAGGTAATTAAAACCGTACTAATAAATAAAAACAACGAGATAAGTGCTGCTAATACAAAAATTTAGGAGAACATCACAAGTAGAATCATTTTATGTTTCGAAAATCGATGTAACTGAGCAATCGTCAGGCAGCTAGGTTTTTATTTCAATACCTACAAAGGAAAGTTACGTTCAAATGTTTTGTAAAATAACAAACGGTCTACGAATGGTGCAATTTGCATATAACAATTGCATTGCGCTTTTGTGCAGAAACGTAACTTGGAAGTTATTTTTGTAAGTGGTCCGTATCTCTTAAATGCACAACGCAGGGAAGTTTGTAAGGTAAATTATTTTTTACGATCATATTCACGAAACCAGTATTATTATTGTTTAATGTAACATTTACCGACGAGTTTACCGTCGAGTTGTCAAAATTAGCTGTCATATTGTATGAACCATTTTGACAGTTAGACGACGAGTAGAGTTTTTACGCTAGAGAATAATAAAATGGTTCATACTTAACTGAACATAAAAGGCATTTTTGAGTTTATTGGGAGTGTGGTATAAAATCAAAACTGTATGTATTTGCTTTAATGTTATTTAGTTTTAATTTTATTATTTTCCGTCCTTCGAGATCCCTAACATCGATTGTCCTAATATAATTTGCCCGAACTGTTTTGTCCTAATGGGCATTAGCCCTAACGATCAATTGGAATAATAATCTTTTTCATTACCATATACATAGGTTAGGTGAGGTTAAGTTAAGTTTGTTTTATGACCATACATAGCGGAGCGAGCGAAGCGGTCGGAGCGTCAAAACAATCGTTTCTTAAAATCAAATAAATGATTAGGAAAACTAAAGTAATGTCATATAAGTGTTAGGGCAAATGATCATAATGACATAAAATGTTACGGATCCAGATATAGATCACAGTGTGACACATACAGTGTATGCACACATAAAAACAAACGTAAAGCTACCAACACATTCTCATCGCAGTCATTCCACAGGTGAATGCCCTCTAATTTCATAAAAGTAAGTTTACAAAGAAAGGTGTTAATTGGTCGACGAAGACAAGCATCTGGGAACATAGCACTGACGCGTTACTGTTAGAATGACAATAAAGAGTCCATATATCTGTTAGCTTTGGTACCATCATCAACATAATACACAGGAGATGTTAATGAAGAACACACAAGACCACAATACAGTGAATGGGTAAGAAAAACAATTCACATCATGAGGCAAGAACTGCAAGAAATTTTGTGAACACTTTTAGCACAGATTAAGGTTTAAAATAAGATTGAAAAGGTAAATATTTTGCTGCTTGCTATAACACTTATTACTATTTGTTACAATGTTTTCATTACAAACGGTGTGACCATCTGCAGTGAAGCCTTGGGTTTACTTAAAAATGTGTGGATTTGTTCGTTAAAAATCTAATGTTATATCAAACGGAGTGTAGATTTGCAGTACGTAAACACAAACCCATTTTAGTTAGCAGGTAAAACTAGCTCCGATATCTAATGAAAAAATTTAACCAACAGGCTCTTTCTTCTAAACAGAAAATATCATATTACGGCTAGCGTTGTATAACTACACTTTTAGTGTTCACCACAAGGACGACAAAGGATGTTTCGAGTCCGTAAAAGAATAAAGACACAAGTGAACTTTGCATTTAATATTCAACGTTAACCGTCCCACACCTTAGCCCATCAATAAAATATGAGCATTGGCTAGACGCGTCACCTGAAAATGCAGTGGCCTTGCATATTTAACGAAATACTTAAGAAATTGGTCCATTTCACGGACGGATAGTGGCACTAGACGCAGAGAGATTCTTCGGAGACAGCGTCGATTAAATTTTAAATCGGACTGAAAGCTTACTTACGTTTTCAGTTAGTAGTTTCGGTTTATTTTCAAAAAATCATCTGATTTATACACGTATTGTATAAGGTAGACAGAGCACACGAAACTTTACACGGACAAACTATGACCAATTCACGATTCGTAGTCATTTTCGATCATATTTAGGTTTAAAAAATGAAAATGGTGTCATTATTAACAGGTTGCTTGCCTGTTGCCTAAAATCCAAACGTACTGACAGCAGAAGCTGGGCGGTATTAGTAGTAACGTTCAAAATTATACGAAAGAGCACCGATCGGGGTTGTTCGCCTCCTTCCATATGATATCAAACATTACAACAGATACTTGGGGGCGTGTTTCGGGATGGGCCATAGTCCTTCATCTAGGAGCCACTACGACTGATACCAAACGCACACGGATACAATTAGCCCGAAACATGTAGGTAGAGCTAAAATTTAAGACACGAGTTACACGTATTTTAGAAGTACTAACGGCACTGTGTACTAGGAAAACATGACAAAGAAGAGTTACTTTTTTACAAAACAGCTGCAACAGTTATACCTACACGACCTCTAATTAATTACGCGACCCCTTGTAACTCCTACGCATATTAATATTTATACGTAGAGGTATTCAGAATGGTCGTCACGCGCCGCCGCCTGGGAACCGCGTTCCTTCAACCTTAGTACCTGGGATCCTTCTCTGAGGCCCTATAGAACTGGCCAAGTGCGAGTCGGATTCGCGAGAAGGGCTCCGTGCCAAAAAGTGCAAAAAAATCACGTGTATTGTATGGGAGCCCTCCTTAAATACTTTTTTGCTTTAATTTTATCAATTTTGCTTTTGTAACATTTAACATTAAACTACCGTGAGACGGACTTTTTTGCGCTTTTGGCAGCAGCAGCCGCCGCGGCTCCTAGATGAAGGGCTACGAATTAGCCCGAAATATGTTGAGCTAAGCTCGATTTATTTAACGTGAGTTATCCGAAAATTTTTAACAATTTTGCTTTTGAGTAAATATACAACTAAATATTATGTAAATATTTCAAGTGTCTACCTGTTACCGTTATTTATATCAACACAAAAACACCAAAAAAAAATCTGACGAGATAATCATTTTACTCTTTATTCTATTTTTAGTATTTGTTGTTATGGCGGCAACAGAAATACATAATCTGTGAAAATTTCACCAGTCTAGCTAGCACGGTTCTTGAGATACAGTCTTACGAAGAGCGAAATCTCAGCAATAGGGTCCCGCGTTTTCACCCTTAGGGTGCGGAATCCTAAAAATGATCGCAGACAAAGCATCCGTCTCTTACGCTCACGCTCTATCAGAAAGGGATGCACTACGTTCGCGATGGGAAATACTACGTTTCTCTGTGATTGTTGACCGTGACTGCCCTGACGTTCCTGGATCCACGACATGGTAATTTGGTGTTGATTAACAGGCAATAACACATTTTTATGTGGAAAATAGTCAACGGGTATGATGGAGTTTGATGAGGTTTCACATCCGTGTTGAGGACACTGCATTGAGTATGTACTTACAAGTTACAACTGCTCTAAATATTCCATAGAGGTTGAATTTCGACGCTACTAACGATTCAATGGAGAGTAACGTTTTGTCTTGGAGAAAGAAAAAAAACGGGGGAGAGTGATAATTTCCAAGATTAAATTTAACCTCATTTGGTTGAATTTTCCCTTAGAAACATACATACATACATCACGCATGTATTCCTAAATAGGGTAGGCAGAGCACACGAGACGCTACGCTATCACAAGTTACAAGGGAAGTTACTTAAGATACTTAAAACACACATTTTTTCGGATTTTAAATTAAGAGGTACTACAATAGTAACGGGTTACTAGTCTGTCGCCTAAAACAAGATGTGCAAGAATATGAGTATTAAGGAGGAATTTCTGAAACAAAATTGTAATTTGGATTTTGATTTACATTTTTTACAGAATCACAGACACTATCGCTGTCATTATCATAAACGTTAAAAGGCTAGTCACAGTTAAGTTCAAAGACCGTTGTACCTCAAGGGACTCTCCTAGGCCACATCCCATTTATCCTCTAACGAGGCAAAGTAAGTAAGAATCAAACAAAAAAGGTGCTGAATTCGCACTCGCCCCGGAATGTTTCCCACAATACGTCTCCGGGGGCAGATTTGTCTCCGAAGCTTCTGCTTCAACTGTCCCGGTATTCGCTTACAAAACCTTTGCTGAGATAAATGATACACTCACGATTACTTTCAGCGTTTTCGATGTGTGGTTTAGAGGTATTAAGGAGGATACTGAATGGATTTGAATGGATGAGTGTTTTTTGTTTGGAAAAACGTAAAGAAGCGTTGGAAGCGTTCCTGTGTGGTGGCGGCATAGAATAACACTTCTTTAGGTATGCTTTAGGCGACAGAGAACTGTCACTATTATACCACCTCTTCCATCTGTATTCAAACCTAAAATTATGCTAGAAGTGGCCACGAAACATGAAATAGTCATGGTTGTGTCTATGTCACGTTTCGTGTGCTCTGCCTAACTCATTTGAGAATACAGGCCTGATGTATTTGTGTTTGGATGTGTACTTAAGTTCTAGGTGCATATATGCAACATGATCCTAAATCGAATTCGGAGTCACTCATCATCATCAGTAATGAAAGTGATTACTTCCAACTCCATCAAATTTTTCGTGAGCATCTTATTCAATTCACAATAGCTACCGAAAGCACAACATCCGCTCCCAAGCCAAACTAAACCAGTTTAACAAACAGATGACATCCGATAAAGTCACAACATTGTTCCGTTACAATAGAGTTCGGTAAAAAGCGGTGCATCTCACGAACGTCCCCGCTTTTATAGTCAACCAAAAGCACATTTATATCTATATGAGTAAGACTTACGTTTACAAATGGCTAGGCGGTAGGGAAAATGGTTTTTATGGCCATAAAAATAGTGACGTTGAGTGGGAAGGAGGGTATTACGATTCTGCGCGAGTCGCTATCTTGATCAGCTATTTTGTGATGATCTATGAGTTTGAAATGTTTCGCTGTGAGGTTTTTGCCGTTTTATGGACTTTTGAAAGGCTTGAGCGTAATAGGATGAGCGACTATTTTGTCAACTAATGCGGTGGTTTTATTTGTATTGAAACATTTAATATAGTAAATAATAAAGACGCTAGAAGAAGCTAAAGAAAGCTACATTTTATTAGGTTTTGAGGTGGCAGGTACAATAGTGACAGGTTGCTAGCCTGTCGCCTGAAATATACCTTAACCTACATATGTCCTTAGTCGCCTCTTACGACATCTACGGTAGAAATGGTCAAAACCTAAAAAATATTATGCTAGAAGTGGCTACAAAACGTGAAATAGTCATCGTTTTGTCTATGTTGCGTTTTGAGTGCTCTGCCTACCCCGTTTAGGAATACAGGCGTGATTGTATGTATGTATTTGTTGTATGTGTTGTTACGTGGATCTACTACATCGTACTCGTATACTTTAATATATGTATGTAGATTAAATACCAAGGGACGGTTATTCAAACCTACTCGTATTTTAGGAAATATTAATTAACCATCTGGAATAATAATTTATCTGGTTTGGACATAATTTATGCCGCAGATTAGTCCAGTTATCTATTCATTTAATGCATAATTAATAGATGAAAACGCCGTCCACTGCCAATAGCAGGAGCCAAACACAACCCATATAAATCAAAATTAAACTTTGCTATACGATGTGATTACATAGCTTTGAACGCTATCTTTTGTAGATTTAATTGTAAATTGACATTCAGTACTGTTAGTCCGGAAGTTTGATGATCTAACTATACCAACGGTTTTCAAACTTTTTTGGTGACGGAACCCTTTTAGAAACTGAAATAGTTTTTAAAAGAATCCATCCGTCCGTCCGTGTATAAGCCGCGTCAGAACGTCTGACCAGAGAGTGGTGTTTTTTTTTTCTAAATTCCCGCGGATTCCTGGGGTTCCGCGGATGGCTGATCTACCTTGGTCGATGTTTAGTTATTTGATAAACTACAAACCACGTGCCACATATTTTTCCATAGATAGATAGATAGATAGATGTCTTTATTTCATTTTGAAAATTACATTATAATTCGATATGTCAAAACATAATAAAACATAACCTAACTAACGGACTTGAATTAAATATTTTTAACCCTGTCGATATCCCTAGTATGATACCAGTATCGATTTTATAATCTTAATATTATGTTACCAAAGGATGTAGAGTTTTTAATGAAGGCTATTTGCTTATAGCGTCTGAACAATAGTAGAGATATAATCACGCCTATGTTCCCAAATGGGGTAGGCAGAGCACACGAAACGTGAAATAGACGTAGCCATCATTATGACTATTTCATGCTTCGCAGCTACTTCTATCATCATTTTAGGTGTGGTGTCTTAGTTTAGGTGGCCTAAAATAGCACCTCTCCATTTCTTCCGTGGATGTCGAAAGAGGCGACTAAGGAAATGGGTTAAGGTATTTTTAGGCGACAGGCTAGTAACCTGTCATTATTATACTACCTCTTCCGTCTGTTTTCAAACCTAAAATGATGCTAGAGATATACATATATGAACAACTAGCTTTTGTCCGCTGCTCCGCTCGCGTTAAATTCGGGGTAACACAGAAGAGATAGCACACATACCAATTTATAGCTTTATTCATTGAAAATTGCGGAATTCTCCACAAACTTCCACCCCTTACTTTAGGGAAATGGGGGGTTTTGAAGAGACAAAAAGTAGCCTATGTCACTCTCCATGCCCTAAACTATCTCTATCTAAAAAATCACGGCAATTCATCGCTCCGTTTAGCCGTGAAAGACGGACAAACGAACAAACAAACAAACAAACACACTTTCACATTTATATATTAGTACGGATATTCTGTATTAGACCCTCTGAGTAACGCCAGATTCGATTGTCATGTAACACAATGCCTTATCGCATGGATGTATCGAATCGTAAACGGATTGCGCTGATTGATCCTCTATTAGTCTCATTAAGTCCTGTTTGGGAGCTCGTACGGGATGCAAACAGTCAGACGTGAAATGGAATCCTGGATTATTCGAGTTCGGTCCTAACATGTTTATGTTTACTCACAGTATAGTAATTGTTTTTTTTTCTCAATACCTATTTAAGCTCTACATTTTTCATCTATTTTAAACCAAAAATTATGCTACTACCTATAGCATCTCCCCCTTTCTTCCCGTGGGTGTCAAGAATCGACTCTAGGAAAGGGTTAGTATATTGTGGGCGATGGGCTAGCAACCTGTCACTGCAATATCACGTTTAACAATCTGGTTACCCTGAAATTGCTAAACGTGGCACTAGATTTTTGAATTCATGTGCTCTGCCTACCCCTCTTGGGAATACAGGCGTGAGAATATGTATGTATGTATGTAATTATGCTAGAAGTGACCACTTAAGGAATACAGACGTGATTGTACTTATGTATGTATGTTAAGAACAATAGATGCACCCAACTGGCAGGACGGGAAAGCCTGACTGAGTGACGGCGGTTGGACAGTCCAGTGTAAACACGATGTTTGGAATACGTTCGGCGACCGGATCAGGTGAACAACTCAGTGTATTTGCACCTTTAGATCCTGGATCCTTAAGATCGTGGGTGAGCAAAGTTATTAAGTCTTTCACATTACCATGCAGCTCTACAAAGTAACTAATATATTTTGTAGCCTGCATGGAATTATAAAGGCTAATACCTTCCACACTTAGTGTCAAATTAACTACAAAATCTTCACTAGATCTCTAATAGCTCACTAAGTACTAAGTAGACTCCATAAACCTTATGATTAGGTCTTGTCGGGTCCCGGCGAGCACGGCGAGACAATGCGCATGGGCTTCGCATTTTCGCATATGCCCGCACGCATGCTAATCCTTTGGCCACAAGACAGGCGGGTACAGAAGGGAATTAAGTGTGTACTTCACTTTTCATGACTACGCTCGGCAATGTCAATTATGGCGTATGCACATAAGACGTCGTAGTGGCACTTGTTTCTAGTTGTTCAGTGTGCTGTTGATAATTACACAGGAACAATTGGAATATTAAATAGTAATACGTGGTAAAAAAAATCAGTGTCATAAAAATTATCTTGCAACGATATAAGACATTGATGAAAAGAACACTTACTTGATATATTTAAAAGTGTAAATATGTATATTTTTTTCAGTAAGCTGTCGGAAAAAGCTCGAAAGGCAATTCATTTTAAATACCTAAGTTCTTTTTAAAATATTAAAGTTGCAGAATCGTTCATTATCGCGTGACTCGAGTAGACGGCAACCGTCCCAACGGCGCCCTTTTCCAACTGTTCCGACATATCGTGTCTGTGAGACGCGTCTATGTGTGTTGCAGGACTTTGTGTGTAGTTTGGCTTCTGTGTGTATCTGTCCTGTGCGTTGGCCTTGGCTGGGAATGCTCGTTACCTCAGCACCGCCGGTTACTAGCTACGCCGCCGGAATATGATTTACGGCCGACGATGGGAATCCACTCTTTGATTTGTAACGATTGTGAGGATTCGGGATGAATAGGGGATTTGAAGGCCTAAATGAAGACGGCAATGCTCACAAATTTTGTATACACATCACGACCCAAAAAAATATGTTAGAAGTGTCATGGTTTTGTCTATGTAGCGTTTCGCATGCTCTGCCTACCACACTTGAGAAAACAGGCGTGAGTAAGTTAACGCATCGATTTTCCCTTTGGAGGGTAGGGGAGGTAACCTTTCTTGGTCGCTGTGGCAATTTTGGAACACTTAAAATTGAGGGAAAAAATTAAATTGTTGACGCTAAATGTAATGTGATTGGGTACAGTTTTATAATAATAAACTAGCTTTTGCCCGCGGCTTCGCTCGCATTAAGTTCGGAATGACACAGAAGAGATCTTGGATTTTATGGAATACGCTGCTGTAT
>BHDV01049562.1:188816-210196 GCA_005406045.1 Adoxophyes honmai | reverse complement strand
ATTCTTTGTATCCTCTTTAATTATAAAATCAACAAATTTTCGATGAAAATCTGCTAATTTCCTTTTGACCATTAATGGGTTAATGTTGCCAAGTTTGATTTCGGAGACTGTATGTGTGTGTGTGAAGCTTAATAAATATGTCTAAAATTGTGGTAATGGTCATGGTTTCGTCTATCTACTAATACTCGTAATAATGATGATCAATTAATAGTAACGAACTTTCTTTCAGCCTGTCGTGTTTGGTTCCGCGAGGTTATTATCCCGTAATGAATGGCTGGCATTATCGCTCCTGCTAAAAGCTTAAGCGTTTCCATTTCCATATCGCTTATAATAATCAATCAAGTCTACTTCGGAATCACGCCAATAACGCGGCTTAGTACAGACGATTAGTACATACAGTAGGCTATATAGACCTTTGATCTCCTTGTAGGTCTACGAGTATCTATAGAATAAAAATGAAGCACGATATTTTTACAGAAAAAAAACTTACCCCTCTGCTGTTGCGTCTCGAATAACACCTCTCCATTTCTTCTGTGGATGTCTTAAGAGGCTACTAATAGGTTAGGCATGCTTTAGGTGTCAGGCTAGCAACCTGTCACTATTATACTACCTCTCTCATCTGTTTTTAAACCTAACATCAAGCTAGAAGTGGCGGCGAAGCGTGAAATAGTCATAATCACGGTTTTGTCTATGTCACGTTCGGTATGCTCTGCCTACCCTTTTTGGGAACACTTCATAAAAACAAAAAAGGTAAAGTGCTCATCTTAAAAGATGACAAATTAATTGATCAATGTTGATGTGACACGTACACCTCAAAAGTAAAGTCAATTCAATGCTGGTTCCATGACAAATTCAATCAGGATGTTTTAACAATTTAACCATGAATAATTGACTAATTACACAATGAAGATGACGAGGTTTTTGATGATTGGATCGAATTAATCGGTCAGAATAAAGAAAATAACACAACCAACAATAAACTTTATTGTAAAAGTAAAGTTCGAATTTGAAATAAATTACGCTACATTATTTGACCTGTGTTCTGACTTTTATCACTTTTTTAATCATCACTTCTTTCCGTTGTTTATTTTTTTATACTTCGGGAAAGACAAACGAGAACGCGGTTCATCTAGAGATTACTTCCATTGCCCCTAATTATCTACAATACAGTCTCAGAAGTCCATTGAAAAACGTTGCGCGAACTCACCCCCACTACATAAAATCTTGCCACGTTAAATGCCGGAAACTGTACTACGAGTAGATTGCAGACTTCTCCTATTCTCATATGAATATAAAATTTTATATAAATCGGTCAAGCCGCTTCGGAGGAGTATGGTGACAAACATTGTGACACGAGAATTTTATACATAACATATCACCCAAGAAAACACAATTAGTTAAGTTCGATAAGAACGACGCTTTTCACATATTAACAAATTTAAACTCTCCTACTGTCCGTACATGTTCACTGTTGAACTTCGTCCCCTTCATGCCTCTATGCGATTGAACGAGACAATCCCGTGATTGAAACGACACAAGAACGATAATGTCACGACTGACTCGTTGCGTGAAGAACTTTATTTTAATTACCAAGTTCCCAAGAAACAAACGTGTGATTAGTTTTTGCATTGAGACTTATTGAACGTGAGATAAAACGACGAAGTTGTATCGATTTCAAATTTGATTCATAATTTGTTAGGTAGAGTATAAAACGCGTAGATACGTACCAAAACGTTAGGGTGGTGTCTGGTCACAGAAAATACAATCATTTTGTTAATTATGTTATGAAACAATGACACTTTCGAACCTTTTTACAGTATAACTATCAGATATGCCATACTACCGTGCGTCCATGTGAACGTGTGTTCCACTAGAAGCGCTGTAGAAGCTTGGTCTCATTTTCGTAGTAAACGTATGGCAGTAAGAGCCGTTTTATACAGCGCTATTTAACATAAACACATACATACATCACATCTGTATTCCCAGATGGGGTTGGTAGAGCACGTTAACGATACATAGACAAATAGGGCAATTTCACGTTTCATTATTTACTTGTAACTATAATTTTTCGGTTAATACATAACACACTTAGCAGAGCGCTGCAATTCTACCGTCTAAAATTGACTCTACAAGACACACTCATGTAGAGTCTAAATTATTTAGGCAACCGAGTCAGAGTAATTTGAATAGCAGGCAACAAAATTATCCATTAATACCCCATTGTAATAAAGCACCCTTCCATGAGGACATCCCTTTGATAACGCCATATTGCTCTCAAACTCAATATTATAGCCGTGACTTTGAATTTAAAATCGGGGGTCGGAATCGCGCCAACTGACCCGTGCCTCCCCTATAATTGTCAATGACTCACCAACTGTTTCGTATACATTATGTTTAGACTAGCTCTTGCCCGCAACTCTGTCTGCGTAGACGTTTTATTGCTATTTTTTCGTCGTCGTCGTATGTACCTATGTATTTACAATTTTGAAGAACGCACCGGAATGTGCTAAAACTTTTTTCTTTCTCCGAAAATTAAATGTGTAAAATAATTTTGGGTTCCCACTTTTGAGTCATTGAACATTTTTGGGTGTACATTTTTTTTAACGGGTACCTTTAAAGACAAGTAGGTACGAGTATACAAAAAAATAACTTTTAATGAATACTTTACGCGTGTCTAGGATTTGTTTTACCTTTTAGTTAGATGCGTTGTTGTGCCTCGAAACCTGAAACAAATGAATAAATTATAAGTGATGGCTTGTTTAAAATTATGAAAGTGAATTGAAGTTAATAAGATACGAGTTTTAATCGCGTTTAAAAGGGCTTTTAGTCTTCCTATACCTTATCGGTTTAGGTAGTTAAAACAATGTAAACAATCTTGACGTGTCTTTTTATTTAAACGTACACTTTATAAATCGAAATCTTTAAATTTTACTATTTATTTAGGTATGAAAAAATCATTTACTTTCATAGTTGAATTGTCTAGTGTAACGATTTTCATTTTTAGACTGTGTATTTCAACAAAAAGACATGTCAAGATTGTTTATATTGTTTTAACTACCTAAACCGATAAGGTATAGTCCTAGTGATAGTTAGGAGTATTCTTCGACTTCATAGAAGGAAGGATACGTTTAGATTTGCTTTAGGCGACAAGCGAACAACCTACCTCTTCCATCTGTTTTCATATCTAAAATTATGCTAGAAGTGGCTGCGAAGCGTGAAAAAGTAATAATCATGGTTTTGTGTGTCACGTTTCGTGTGCTTTGCCTACTTGATTGGGGAACATAGGCGTAATTGTATGTATGTATGTAACTATGTATCATAGAAAACTCCCATAGCAACTTAAAGGGAGCCAAAGCAGTCTTGTCTCTAGCAGGGGGCCTATTCTACTAACGAGTTAAGCCGCGAACGCACGCTCTGGGGCCGATTAGCGAACATGGGGTCCCATCTCGAACAATAGACGCGTTCGCAATTATTTATGCAGATCGAATTGCAGCACTTAGTAATTTGCTGGAGGTTGTTGAACTGCATTCTACTAATTGGGGTACTGATTTAGTACGCGGTGACCGCTATTTACTTCGATGAGGTATTTGCATAACTATATCTCGAACCGTGATAGCCAACTTAATCCGCAGACTACGCAGCAGAATTCAGTGTTGTCCAGGTACGATAGTACATATATACATACATACATCACACCGAATGGGATAGGCAAAGCACACGTAACGCTACATAGACACAACCACGACTATTTTACGTTTCGAGGTGTTTCTAAACTCGACACCTTATGGAAAATTATATGTATATACATTTTATAAATATACATTTATTAACATAAACATCACGTCCTATTTCCTTCAGTAGACATAAATATACTAGCGAGCGAAAATATCGCATCACTTTTCATGCAACTTTGTATAGGAAGTGATGCAATATTTTTGCTCGTGAGTATTATGTATCTATAACACGCTTCCCTGTGAGATAAGCAGAGACAACAGAGTGCTTCTGTCCTGATAACTTCCATTACTTCGTCCACTTGCATCTTCTTCTTCTTCTTCTTCTGTTCTTCTCATAGTCGGCTTCGGCTACTTCTAATTTAGTCACTACAGTATAAATATGTAGTAAGAAGTTCAATGAAGTTGCTACGCGGTAAATAGAACCGTACACATATAAAAGCAGTAAGGTTATGGGAGTTCTAAATAATTTTAAAGAAGAGTAGTGAAAACAGTTAAAGAAGTATGTAATTACAAGCTTTCTGTTAGCTTTAAAACGCTTCGCTCATCCCCGGTTACTTAGTCTGAGTTCACCTATTAGTTCGTGTAGATGTCTTAAACAGCGACCGTTGAATTTTCTTCTGCAAACAGTACCGCTTTAATCAAAAAAGCCGTGCCATAAAGTTTTTAATTCAGAAACATACTGCCTCGCCCCCATTCCATTAAAGCCCGAAAACTCAAAGAATAATCTCGTTTTATGCGGATCGTGAGTCATTGTGCGTTGTGTCTGCAAAGCATCGTTTACGGGAGTCGTCTGAAACTCACTTTTATATGCAAAAGTAGAGACAGTGTCTGTCTACGTCAGCAGCTTCAGTATGAGTTTGCATAAGGTATTTGAACAAGAATTGTAATGCTCTATGACTTCAATCTTACACATTTGCAATGTTCTACTATATTTTTCTGTCAGAGCATATTTAGAGTGTCATTTCGTATAATATATTCTATGTTTCATGTTATGTTATAAATGTATACCGAAACGGAAACACCACTGATGAAATTTGACCACGGTCTAAGGATGCATGAATTAAGATAACGAGGACACAATTTCGTTTTGGGATAACTCACTTTTTACTTGCGTGAAAGTGACGTATTCCAGGACTAAAATTTATCCTCGTTTGGTTGCATCGACCTTACGAAACTTAAATTATGATTTGATAGCATTATGTATCAGCACGACGTTCATGGTAATGAAGTTACACAGTGACACAAAGTGACAAGAATCATAGTGGCGCCTGACCTAAGTGGAACGATCGACAGTCGACAGACGCAGTCTAACCTTGTCTTTTCGACGCATACTAACGCCATCTATTAACACTTGTCCTAAATCATTATATAGTGACGTTTAAAGAACCTATACACGTACGGAAAATATTAGTCTCCTCCCGCCGTAAGCACTTTGTTGTATCGCAGTAACGTCCCAACTTGGAGGGAGTTTTATAAAAACATCCACGAACTTGTAAACTCTTTCCGGGGACAGAATTATGAGGCGAGTTTACGCTGAGACGTGGACGGGACTTGGGGTATGATTACACTAGTTTCAGTACATTATCTGCTGTTTATCTTGAAAAGCTTTTACAGGGTGTCTCGAGGAGGTTCAATTTAGGTTAACCACAAAATTTACGTGGAAGCGGTTGGTGAACTAGGGAGTTACGCTTTTAGCGACATCTTGGATTTTGTATCAGTTGGGACAACAGAGGGACAACAAAAAGAAATACATTTTTACAATGGATTTTCTTTTGGAGCTTTCGTTAAATCGAATTCACGGTTAATTCTATTAGATGCGTAATGTTTCCTCGAAAACCTCTTTCTTTTTTCTACATACTTTTCATATTAGGGCCGCTAACAAAATCATGCATGACTATTTCACATTTCGTAGCCACTTTCGCAAAGCCTTTAAGTTTTTGGTTTAGATGTAGGTATGTATTTTAATGACAGGTTTCTAACATGTCGCCTAAAACATATCTTAACCTCCTTCTTTAATTGCCTCATACGACTTGGAAGAAAATTAAGAATGATCCTAGGCAAGTTAGGCCAAATATTTTAAAGGGGAGGTAAGTTCCCATACTACAAAAAAATCTTACCATCTAACTTGCCAACTGTAGTGATGATTGTATCACAAGACAGTGCATTTGGTAAAAGTCGTCCCATTAACATGGCATAGAGGGTCATAATCCTCGGCAAGTTAGGACAAAATGTTTTCAAGTGGAGGTAAGTTCCTACTACCAAAAATCTTGCCATTTTACTTGCCGACAGTAGTGATGATTGTATCAAAAGACAGTGCTGTAAAAGTCGTCCCGTCAGTTACAACTGGCGCATCCCGCACCGTAAACGAGCCTTAACCAACGTGTATTCGAGTTCAACAATACGGCAACGTCTGTAATTCAGCGTAAACTTGTTAATGGCCTGCATAAATCACTTTCATACGCTGTTACTGTTTGTTTATGTTTTTCACGCGTATGATTCTACTGCGCTTTCAAGATATAAGAGATACTTGATAAATATACTTGAGTTAGGTTTGGAGGGTAACATAGCTGGCATAATTACTGTCTCATAAGGCATTACACCTTAGACCTTCCCTTTCAGATTTAATCAAAACCGGCGTGCCGTTTATATATCCAAATAATTATGGTTGCTTTTTGAGATATAAAGGCCCTTACACATCACGCCTGTATTCCTAAATGAGTACACGAAATATTACATAATCAAAACCATGACAATTTCACGTTTCGGAGCCAAGAAGTTGCAATCAAAAATCAAGGGAATAAACTCCACGAATCAGGTAAAAATACTCATTTTCTTACTCGGTAATATCACAGTAGGTAATTAAACTTCCCAGACAACCTACCAGACGCATACAAATTCGAAAGACTGACATTCCAAAAGCAATTCATGCAATAGGCTCTCTAGTGAATGCGGCTCATTTAATTGAGTAATTTTGAATAGCACTAAAGTACCGGAACCAGTTTTCAGTCCAGCCGCATTTAAATTGGGTTGATTAAATTTATCTACATTAAATGCATTCAATTTGTAATTTTCTAAATGTACAGAGAGTTCGCCGGTATTGGTGATGTAGGTAGGTAGTGATATAAATTAACATTGAGACCTACACAGGGTTATTGGTAAAACATCAAGAATTGCTCAAGACTAAATAGATAGCTAGTTTTGGTAAATTTTATACATTTTATTTTAATACAAAAACAAAGGGTCTACAGCAATTACGATGAAAGTCCGAAATTTTAGAATCTTAGTGAGTCATGTCATGAGTTTTGTTTTCACGTTATATATGCATTTCACAACACTTTTCTTATTTTTTATACACCTTTAATAAACAAACTAACACGACTAAGTTTGGCTATGCAGTATGAAATACAACTTCTCACCTTTGGGATTCAGCGCAGATCTCGTAAAATCATATTCAGGTTTTCAACCGAGTTAAATTTAACTTTGTTCAGTTACCAACTTCATACTTTAGTCGCTTAGTACTGTACCCGGACTTCATCGCGAACAATACAAGGTATAGTCAGCAACATAGATATCGATACTGGCCTTTTTGTTTCAACAGTCGTGTACCTGATGTGTCGATATATCTTTGTTGTGGACGTACCTCGAAGATTTTTTTGTGTTACAAGACAGATCCAACAAATAACCGGCCAAGTGCGAGTTGGACTTGCGTTCGAAGGGTTCCGTATCAAAAATGTTGAAAAATTACGATTGTTGTATGGGGGCTCCCCGTAAAAATAATTTTGTTTTATTTTTAGTATTTCTTATAGCGGCAATAGAAATACATAATTTATGGAAATTTCAACAGTCTAGCTAGCATGATTCGTGAAATACAGCCTCACGACAGACGGACGGACAGACTGACAGCGAAGTCTCAGTAACAGGGTACCGTTTTTACCATTTGGCTACTGCACCCTAAAAAAATTAACGAGGGGTCACTTAACAAACCCCAGTTCTTTGACGCCAATTACGTGTGAGCATTGCAAATTTTTTGTATGATTTTTATAGTTTCTTTTTGACCTTTTATATTATTTTAGTCGGTAAGTCTGAAAATTAATAATAATTTACTTATGTGACAATTTCTTTGCAGCTTCAATCCCTCCAAACTGCGGTTGTAGCTATCACCTTGAGGGAAGCCAGTGTCCAACATGATGATGATTAACCAAAACTGGTTTAATCATTTCTATACCTCTTCCAATTAAACAATTGTCATCTCTGATAGTGACATTAAGGGTCATAATTACATAGCTTATCACCACAGAGCAAGAACCGTTCCGCATAAAGCGTTGTTAATTACAGTGCAGGGGTTGCTTAGGGGCTGTCAACCCTAACAACAAAAGATGGCGCGAGCTATCGATTCGCTGGGGTTGCATTCACAAACAGATATAGTTTTAAATCCGCTTGTGAATGGATTATTGTAACGTTTGGCGGATTGGTGATGGAGAATGGCGGGCAAGTAAGTGGTTTATATATTTTTCACACTTATAGAGAAGTACAAGTATGAGGATGTGGAAGTATTAGATTATCTACCTTAAGTACATACATTACGCTTGTTTTATTTAGTACCAAATGGGTCCCAGATTGACTTATAGTGCTTGTACTTACTAGTTAAGCCTTAACTGTTAAGGTATCAAATAAGATCAATATTAGTAATCAATACGATGATTAAGAAAAGTGACTGTGATGCTGAGGTCCCGAGTTGGATTCTCGGTTCTGACAGGTGTTTGTACGAAGCATACGAATGTTTTTACTCGAGTTTTGAATGTTTGTCGATGTAAGTAAGTTTATACGGTTGTCTAGTACCCATAGCATGGCATTAAACGACCTAATGTGGGACTAGGTTATTTAGAACTATGTGCCTACAAAAGTAATATTCTAAATTTCCCGATCTCATAGCGAGAAATAGGTTAAATCACAAAACTTTTTAATGTAACCGAGTTCAGCAACAAAAATGGCAACATGACTATTTCCTTACCATTATTTTAACGTTTCGCTCCACACCCGAAAGTTTTAAACAATTTCGCTGCAGCGGCGGCGAATGGCCACAAACTGTGTTTTGTTTGGACCTTAATTGTCGCTCGCGGCTACCAACGTGTGGCCGGAAATTGGTATTTGCCGCATAAAGTTGGTAAATATTATAACTAGTTTAAATATAACTGATATCTTTAAAACAGCTAATGTCCACTAGGAAGATTGTTCACTGTCGCATTTGCTCTCTCTCCTGGTTCACTTTGTAGAGTCAAACCAATTGATTTCAGAATCACCACAGAATCTATTTATTTGCAGTAAACTTTAAGTGACAAGACATATCTTGACAAACAAAATGATTTGTTATCTTCATTGTGACAACGTTTTATGGTTAGTTACGAATCAGTTGGCATATTTAACACCTCGTCTCCTGCACTCAAGAGTACTCAGGTGCTAGTAATCTAAAATTTTGCTAAAAGTGGCTGCTACACTTGTAACAGTAGTGGTTTCGACTATATAACGTTTCGTGTGCTCTCTGGTCCATTTGGCAAAGGCGTGATCAATGTGTGAATATCCAACTAACTGTACTACATCAATATCAATTTTAACAACATGAGGTTTTTTTTATATCAATTTTACAACTCTCTTATGGCGATGCCAAGAAGAGAACGTAAACCCTATAACGCTGCATACAAACAAATCGATAGACACAATAGCGGTTACGTAAAAGCACCATTACTTATCTCCCGCCATTATGCGGACTATAACCTGGTCGTTTATCAGCGTACTAAAACAAAAACATCTATCGGGAGTTTGTCGTATTTTGCCATCAAACTGTCAAACGAAATTAAGATCATTATTCAATAGACTGCGATAAAATCGCTTTAGCGTCACTCTTTTCGCTTTCATATAATTTTATTGTACTTCGAGGGAAGCTTGAATCAAATCAGCATTTTATTGATTTAATGATGCTTAACTTTTACGATAAAGTTACAGGCACAAAGTAAACTTCGCAAGGATAATATAATGTGAAAAAAACCGGATTACATGAAAGGTTCCGTTCATTTTTTTTTGTATATCGAACTTGTTTGATGGGTGCCTCATGATGGTAAAAAGCGTCGCGGCAGACCGAAATAAAGATGGCGGCACCACTTAGACGCATTCAGAAGAAACAACTAGTCGGATTTAAGTAACGAAGAAAGTTGTAAGTCCGGGGAAGGACTTTTGCCCGACTCTGGGATAGAAACATAAACATGACCCCAATATTCTTAAAATAAGGTAGGCAAAAACACAAAACTAAACCAGAGACAGGTTGCTAGATTGTCGTGTAAAGCATACCTTAGTCTGTATCTTCACTCAATTGGTCGTCGACTTTCAAACCTTCAAACTTTTACAATTGATGGAAAATTTAAACCATCAAACATACCCTGGTACCCCTGCATATACGGACGGACAAACCGACATGATAAACAATGAGCACTAATGGTTATCCGTTGGCACCCTTAGAATATGGCAGCAAAAAGAACAGGAACCGATGTAGAGCTACCTATGACCCTATGTGAACTTTAGTCACATTGGCCGAAGTATTTGATGAGGTCCATTCAGCTAATGTCATAATGCTGCAATCTTATATCAACACGTTGACTGCTCGCCATACTTCACCAAAAGTGTTGCTACTTATTAGCGAAATTAGTAAATTTGTGACTACCTGTGATGCATACAAAATCGCTCAATCACTAAAGTGCTATACAAAAACCGGCCAATTATGATCCCACATAGCGATATTTCATTAATCATTATATTTCTGAACCTGAACTATCCAACCTGTCACTAATATATCTCTTTCATCAATGTTTGAATCTAAAATTTTGCTAAAAGTGGCTGCTACACGTTTAACAGTAGTGGTTTCGACTATATAACGTTTCGCGTGCTCTCTGGTCCATTTGGCAAAGGCGTGATCAATGTGTGACTATCCAACTAAAGTACTAGAGACATTCATTTTAGATTGTGTCAACCGATCACTTTCACGACAACACCCCACTTGACTTAGTTTAACCGTTACCATTTTGGTTCCAAACCCTAGCAATGGGCATCCTACCAATGATGCTCACTTGAGCACGTCGGGTATCATCTAGCAAAGAAGATCAACTGATCCTATCAGCTATGCTTATGGCAGCCAACGTGTTAACTTTAACAGAATCACGTCACTGTAGGCACAACTCACACAATTGACCAGCTGAGTCAAAGGGTCACAACGAAACAATAACAGTTCTAACAATACAGAACTACGTAGATCCGCAGATGAGCTGATTATCCACCCAAGGCCGTGTATAATGCGACCGTAGGCGTCCACGGTCCGTATATAAACCAGGCTGGAGTACATACATGCAGTATCCAATATGAGTTTTAAAGTGGTGTTGGTTGTGGTTGCTGCGATGGCGTGGTGCGAAGCGGCGCCAAGCGATCGTGAGTCTTTGATATAATGCACGAGAAAAAGATGTGGATATAAAGTGAATAATTCGGGAGATATTGAATAATGACCAGCGCGGGAGTTTGGTTTTTAAGTAGTTTTAATGGAAAAAGGAGACTTTTTAGTTGTTAATAAGTTGACAGCAAGTTTGCTGCGTTAATGTGGGTGTATGAATCGTTAAATATGAACGAACAGATTTTTAGACTAAACGGCATGAAAATAAAGTCAGTGCAAGTACAAGCGTAAATTTGTACATCGTATTTATAGACGAGGAACAGACACTTTTCAAAGCTACCGTATATAACGAAAAGTTTGAAATTAATTTAGGCAAGCAATGTCATTGAACGTACGTAACATTTCCATACTAAAGTACAACAATACGCATCGACAATGAATCAATCAGCGTCCTGTGAGCCTCGCGATCCCGAATCAAAACTTCTTTTCCGATCACTTACTCAGATCGAAGCTCCACTGTAGCCATAAATAAACCGGGAATTTCCACGTGAAATAGACGAGCCACAGAAAACTTTGTTGGAATTCCGTGCCAAGTTTTCAACAGGCGCGAGCCGGAAAAACATTTGCGGATTTCTATTTCAGAAGCCACGGCAGATTGCAATATTGTGTCATTTTATTTATAAAAGGTAACCTGGACGATTCTGTTGTTTGGTGAAATAGCGAAGTAAATAAACGTAGCGTTAAATTACACTTGATACCCCCTATTTTATACGATCATAATTACGGTTCATTACATCATAAAGTTCGGTCTGGTTTCAAGCTAATTCTAGACGCATCATCCGGTAGCACTCTCGGTACTTGAAGCACTTTATTTTTAACTTAAACCTCGCAATTCCTTGGCGTGCAGTTCCCGCCGTGAGAAGGGTTGTCGGTTGTCCTCGCCCGGGGCGCGGGCTCTCTTAAAAAACCCCTAAACGCCCAGCCCGGGGTCTAACGTGAAATAAATTGCCCTGGACCCGCCAAGTTTTACGAGGCAAAACCTCGCCGTAATGTGAAATGTTGTTAAACATAGGAATACCAGCTCCGCGTCCTCCAATTCATTTCAAACTCAAACAAGTGAGGAGCGGCGACAAAAAGAATCAAGAAGCTAGTTCCATCCTGAGAACCCGTTTGTATGTGCGCTCCTGATGTTCATATAATTGCTTCCACTAATGTCATCAATTCATTTTTTACCTTACCACTTTGAAAAGTACGGTCTTGTTTTAAGCGAAGCGCAGGCGCGTCCGGCCGCGCATTCTTTTGTAATTATTGGTTCGGAATAAAAGGTAATTTAGACCTGTAATAACATAGTATTGGGTTTATCAAGCCGCTGTAGCCGGAGAAAGTGGCGAGCCGACTGGAATGAGTTTGTGTTATGAATTCATTTCCATTTCACTTTCACCTGACCCCAAGCAGTTTGGGCGAGTAATGCTCACGCGCTCCAATCGATTTTACAGCACAATATAAACTAACTGTTTTGGCTAAATGACGTTTTAAACGTGGATTTCCTGTTGATAGCTTAACCGTACACAATCGCGAACTAGATTATTAAATAGGTATTCATTAGTCTCTGTATTTTGGATCATCATTTTAACTATCGCGCCATCTGTGAGAGTGGTAATTACGGAGTCAGTTGTAGATGTTGTTATAAACGCACGCGTAAAAAATATTTTACCTGAGTTGGGAGGGAACGTTCCAAAAAATAATTGCCTTTCGAGCACCAGGACCCAGCTTACCGAAAACGATTAAAAAGCAAATTATAATGATCGACTCCGATACTACAGAGTTGATTTATTTACTATCGCTTTGTGGCACTATAATAATTCAGAAACACAATTAATTTCGCTTATTCCACAAAGGGCAAAGGCAATCAAAATTAGAACCCGAATCATAAATCATGACTAGAATAAACTTCACAAGCCAGACAGGCCAGAAATGGACAGAAACTTGAACAATCCCACCTCAAGCCTCTAAAACTAGTTAAACATGTACCCGCTTTTAACTCCTCTATATTCATAAAGGTGCGTCGGGTTTGACTGACACTTGCCGACACTAATTACTACTAGACCCTTTTAGTTTCCACTAAACCGCAGGGACTTTAAATTAAGAAGATTAGCTGATGAAACTAACAGACGCAACATGTCCGTGAAATTAAGTTTGTTCGTCGAGGGAAACACCAAAGCTGCCTAATAGGCTTTGAATAACTTATGAGCAAATTCACTCTGGTTTTTTTTACGTGTGTAGTTCCCTGTTCTCTATAATCCATTGCCTGCGTGTTGTTTGTAGCCCTAGACATCCATCCAGGGAAAATATGAAGAAGTGGCAGTTTTTAGATACAACGATCAATAATCAAAAGAATATTCTATCAACAATGCTCGAGAATTTACTTTGTTAGCGCTCTTATTAATCTACAATCTACATCAATTCGTAATAAAACCGAGTCCGAACGAAACATAATTTACAAGTTACCCTGAAAAAGGCAGGGAGATTGATATTTTTTCTTCCCTTCTTTTCGATCTCAAGGAGAATCGTGATAGCTCATTTTTCCAATACACTTCCACATTGATATTCCATTGGCATTCAAATTTAAGCATGACCATTCAGCTTCAAGAATAAATAGGTATTCCGGGACCTCACAATTGCCATTCATTTTCATTAAAATCCACTTAAAACCGGTTAGAACTGGATCGGTCCAGTTATGCCTAGACACGCGTCCATTTAATATTCTACGCTAAATCTGTGGTGAATTACATATGTAACCTTAATGTTAAGAAGGGTCATGCGAAGTGAGGACAAACCTAAAATACTTTACTTTGCTATGTAGGTACATAGTATATGACTGTTTTGAAGGATTGTGTTACTTTTTGTGATGTGTGGGTTTAAACTAACAGCTGTACATTTCTTCCATGGATGCCGTAAGAGGCGACTAAGGAAAATAGGTCAAGGTATATTTTGGCGACAGGCTACCAACCTGTAACTTTTGTAGATCAACCTAAAATCAGATTTTAAGAATTCATTTTAATTTAAAGAATTTTTAATATAATCAGAAATACGCTAAAGTGGCAACGAAATGTGACAGTCATGGTTTTAACTACGTAGCGTTTCTTGTGCTCTGCCTTCCCCACTTGGGAATACAATCACGATGTATGTATGTATTTTGAACATTGTCATCTTTTAGTACATCCGTGGAAGAAATGGAGAAGTGTTATTCTAAACCAGACACTACACGGATATAATGTTTTAAACTTTCGCGATTCTCACTCATAATTATATGTACGCGGGACTTAATCGCGATTTTATTTATTTACCTTCTCGACGTTTCGGCCGCGTTACAGCGACCGTGGTCACGAGTTAACTGAAGCGGAGCTCGACGTTTGTTTGGCAGCCCGGGTCCTTCGAACTACCACCACGTGGTCAACTCGTGACGACGGTCGCTGTAACGCGGCCGAAACGTCGAGAAGGTAAATAAATAAAATCGCGATTAAGTCCCGCGTACAGTCAGCGTCTGATACATGGTTACACTTTGGTACTTTGTCACTGTGATCGCACGATCGCAGTGACAATTTCATGCGAGAGTTCAAATATGAGGTTAATTAGAAAAGGTACTAAAGTGTATACATGTATCAGACGCTGACTGTACATATAACTACACGGATATTTTCAGACGATTGATAAATAATGTACGCATATTTTTTGGCTTATCAAACTTGAGTGTCATTGGCATAAGAAATACGAGTACAAACATAAAAAACGTGTTGGCGGTAGATGCGACACAAGATAATGGCTAATAGGGTAAACCCAGGATAATAGTTTAGCTCCGTCTGCCTACATTTATAGTCCAAACTGCGAAGTACGGCTCAGATTCCAAGGGAAATTAGTAGGGTTTGTTGCGGTAAATCTGAGGGGTCGAGCCATGGACCTATTCACAGCCAGGACTAGGCCAGTGTTTCTCAAAGTTTATCCCACCGTGGCCCTATAATTTTACACGGCCCCTTAGTAATCCACAAGCTTGGTTCATTAGGTAAAACGGATTGTTACCGAATTTTTGTTGGTACCGTGATTTAAAGTTTGGGAAACGCTGGACGAGGCAATTAAGGGCCAAAATGTCCTCAGGGAAACTAGAAGTTTTGGTCAGAGTATTGAGCGTCTATTAGCAGGGCAGCATACATATTTAGTTAATTAGCTCTAGTAGGAGAGTTTATCAGCGCTAGATTAGTACTTTGAGTCGCTTATGAGTAATATTGATGTGAGTATTTTCATTAAATTATAAAAACTTTTAAGTTTCTTGAAAAATAAGGATAACTCACTTCTTAAATCGAGTTTAGTCTCAGGAGCCGCGGCGGCTGCTGCCAAATGCGCAGTGCACGCCACTACTCTATCCGCGCAACTGCTCGTTTATATTCCATACAACAATATTCTTTATAATATTGTCAAATATACCAGAAACATGTCGAGCTAATTTTCCTCGAGTGTTATTCGTATTGTCCAAGATGAGAGAGTCTGACGGTAGAATCGTGTTCAAAAACCAGATCAATAGTTAAGGTAAACGTGTTCGACACTGACCCAATACTTGGCACTTGCAACCTTATGTCACAGTAAGACAGGTGACAGATAGGCGTCATCTACTGGGCGCTGAGGCGTCAAGCATTGGTACTTTACCTTATTGGTTGTAACTTTAGCAATTCATTATTATACAGTTTTTAAGTATACATACATGTGCTCTGCCTACGCTATTTGAGAAAATGTATTGTAAAAATATAAAAGAAAATGTATTACAAGTTTAAATGGAGTTTTCGGACGACAGTTTAGTCGTCCCAGCAAAACTTTCGCTTATGACATATCAACACATTGGGGACGTGATATGCCGTCCTTCAGAGACATTACACAATATTACACAAATTCAGGACATCAGCTATCTGTTAGACCTAAAAGTTAGTCCGACCCGAGTAATTCAATATTGTGGGGCTTTAAATCAATTAAGACGAGATTGTTTGACACTTTGATTTATTGGATTGTGCTAGAATAATGGCTGGATAATTTAAGTATAGTCAAGAATTAATAAATTGTGGTGCCGGGTTAGAATAGCACCTCCACATTTCTTCCCGTGGGTGTCGTAAGAGTCGACTCTGGGTAAGGGGTTAGTGTATTGTGGGCGATGGGCTAGCAACCTGTCACTGCAATATCACGTTTAACCATCTAGTTACCCTGCTGAAATTGCTAAACGTGGCACTAGATTTTTGATTTCATGTGCTCTGCCTAACCCTCTTGGGAATACAGGCGTGAGAATATGTATGTATGTATGTAAGAATTAATAACCCTGCAACAGTGAAAGGAATGTTCTATTAGACCGCTATTTTGCGTGCGGGGTCAGGTTCAGAATTACACCTCTCCATTTTTTCTGTAGATGTCGTAAGAGACGACTAAGGAATTGTAAGGTACTTTAGGCGACAGACTAGCAACCTGTCACTATTATACCTGCCAACTCAAATGCTAAAATATATGCTAGAAGTAGCCACGTAAAGTGAAATAGTCATGGTTTTGTCTATGTGGCGTTTTATCAACAATACACATTACCTGATGTCGCACAACATTGATAGATCGACGATCCGACATAATTACCAACTTCTTACAGCACAAATAATGTCAGAACATCTAAAACACGATCCCGAAACAACCCTCCAACTCGAAAAGGTCCGACTATCCGGCCCGAATCAAATATCTTCACACGCCAACAATTTTAATACCACCTACAGCTATAAATTTTACAAAATTTAATCCCTTTATCGTGCCCATGCCTTTTGTTGGGTTCAAACCGAATAGGTCCTGGATTAGGGCTGAAAGGGCCGCTGCGGAGATTTTGGCTGAGGCTTAAAAAGGGCGCTGTGGTAGCGCTCTGCTACCCCCTGTCACAGTGGTGGGCTGGACGTTGATACATGTTGGCGTGAGTATAGGAAGACAGTTAAACAGACTATGTACACCACTGACTTTTCTGGTTCAGACTTATGTACCTAACATTTAAAAAAATCCTGATTCAATTTTCCAAAAAGTTATGTTGTACTTAGTTTCTATTTGGACTTGTAATTTTTACTCGTATCCGATATTAGCACACAAAATACTCGCTTTTTAAGTCAGTTTGATGTAAAATGGAACATAAAACAAAACAAAGACAGAGTACAGGAAAGGTTTCATAATCAAAACTATTTCTAGCACATTTTTTTTATTTTGCGTTAATCGACACATAGAGACAAGTTGCTAGCCTGTCGCAAGCACTTCGTCAGTCATCTCTGCCATCCACGGAAGGATTGGCAGTCTTCTTCATGTAAATTACCAATCTGAAAACGCCCTAACAATTTTGGGATGTAATAATATGGCATGCGACATGTGCGATGTAAACAGGGCTTAATCCGAGCATGTGCCGCGTCGCGTCACTGAGCACGTAATTGTGTTTGTTGCTTGCGCCCTGTCAATACGGCAGCACAGGGAAATTAAATTAATTTGGAATGAATACTAGTAGCAATAGGTATAAGCGAATTAAAAGCTTCGTCAAACAAATCCATTCTTGAATCTACCGATACATACGTTATGTCTACGATACATACGTTACGTCTATTTCGCCAAATTGGGTTGGTAGAGCTCACGAAACGTGACTTTGACAAAACGTGTCTATTCCATGCTTCGCAGCCATCTTTAGGATTTAAGTTAGATAAAAATGTATTTAACAGTGACACAGCAACACGTGGACGTCGTCTCGCGCGCGGGAATGACTATCTGTCATTTTCTGATGTCTCTAATTAGACAGGGACAGGTAGTCTAGTCAAAAAAGCCGTGGTAGCCCAGCGGTTCGAACTGTGGCCTCTCAAGCAGAGGGTCGTGGGTTCCAACCTCAGGCTCGCACCTCTGAATTTTTCGGAATTTATGTGCGATATCGAATTTGATATTTATCACGAGCTATTCGGTGAAGGAAAACATCGTGAGGAAACCTACACACAGCGACAAAGTAATTCAAAGCTGTGTGTGAAGTTCCCAACCCGCACTGGGGCCGCGTGGGAACTATAGCGCAAGCCCTCTCATACTGAGAGGAGGCCTGTGCCCTGCAGTGGGACTTATATAGGCTGATGATGATGATGATGATGACGTAGTCTATCTCGCCCGCATCTCTACTCGCACCTTGCTGTTGCCTATATTAGACAGATGACGAATGTAAAATTAATTCAAACTACCTAAAACATAGTTTGGTAAAATCCTGTACAAATTACAGCAAAACAAATCCTCTCTCATTAAACTACGAAGTTAACTCCGCTCAATCCGACCAACAAACCGAGTGCAGTGTATCACGGCGGCGAAACAAATCCAATTTGGTTCGTGCGCCAGACTGTCACACGCGTGATTTCGGTTAAAGCCGCGGCCCCATTTGAAACAGTTCGTACTTTGCAGAGTTGAAAGCGAGGCGAGGACGTAGCGATTACGCTGCGAAATCGTTAGAGACTAGACTCCTCATAGCTATCGACGATAGAAGAAAGCTTCATGTACGGAATAAGAGCGAAAAGACTTGTAAATACGCGTCGGTAGGGGTCGGTCAAGCTAATCTGAGTCGATTTGACTATGATTTAATAATAAATAATAATAATATTTATTCAATAATTTGCATAAGGTACATCAAAACATTGGTACAATATTTACTATAAATCTATGTAACACTTGTGCCTGCACTAGGGTTCCTAGGGAACTCTGTGTCGCAGGCTAAAACGAGCTAGCATACATTAACATAACATAATAATAATCTAGACAAAACAGTGCAACTAGGTAAATATGGAAATATGTTGGTGCAAAATATCGTGAAGTCTAACAACAATAAAAGGTACTAACTAATCGGATAAAGTATTGATTTAACTCGTTTTAGGGCTATTTTCTGAATGGTTTTAACCGTTTCCATTCTCTGAACACTTTGTAAAAATGGCCGGGTAAAGTTACTCTCAAAGTGAGCCTTGAGGTAAGCGTCGAAGTTAATGAGCATAGTGGGCATTGGGACCTCAGGCTTGGCACGGCAACACGAGCACGGGATAAAATAACTGTCGCTTATTTCTCTATCTCGCGCGTAACTCTACTCGCACCCGGTCGTGCTAAGGCGGCTGGACTACCAGACATCTCAACCGTCATAGCCCATCAAAACGCAAGTAGAGATGCGCGCGAGATGGACTATACCTGTTACTGCCTAAGGGTCTCCCCACATTAGTCGACGCCGTTTCGGCAAAATGCGGGTAGAAAAAGCTTTATGCCAACGCAATAAGGGCGAACAAGACGTCAATTGGCTCGGCCATTCCCGGAAGAGCGAGCTGAGCCAATTGACGTCATGTTCGCCCTTATTGCGTTGACATAAAGCTTTTTCTATCGCGTTTTGCCGAAAAGGCGTCGACTTGTTTGGTGAGACCCTAACTGGAGACGTCAGAAAATTACAGGTAGACTATCTCTCGCGCGAGGTGACTCGAGCGTGTTGCCGTGCTAAGCCTACAGGTAAGCCAGCGGTCACCTAGGGCGCGAGTACCTCGGAGTTGTCTTAGACTTAGACTCTTAGCGCGTGCAGAATAGACTACCCGTCATTTCCTGACGTCTCTAGCTATAGTATATCTGGTGCTTCACTCGCCTCGCTCGTTGCCGAACTAAACCGGTCGACAGTCCAGCGGCGACCGCAATAGGTGAGCGAATAGTGTAATTGCTGCTTTAGTCAACGCGGCTGATGCGAGGGAATCAGTGGGAACGACGCCGCAGTCGAGTAATTAGTGAACGGCTAGGTGTCATTGTTTAAACAGAGTAAAGCTCCAAATACCTACACTGACAGCGGAAGCATCGCGGTATCGGTTGTAATATTCGAAAACAAACGAGGAAGCGCGCACATCACACCGGCTGGGAAATACGCGTTTCCTTCGTATGATCCCGCCACCGCACCGCGCCGCTCCGCTTCTGCTGTAGGTGCGTTTGGAGCTTTAGCACGGACACACGCACGACCTGTCATTTTCTAACGTCCCTGGTTATAGCACAACTCGCATTTCACTCGCTTCGCTCATGGCCGAGCTAAACCGTTGGACTAAGAAGGCAATCGACAGTCAAGCGGCGACCGCATCAGGTGAGCTACTACTGTAATTGTTGCTTTAGGCAACGCGGCTGATGCGCGGGAATCAGTGTGAACGACGCCACAGCCCACAGCGAGCAATTAGTGAACGGCTAGGTGTCATTGATTAAACAAAACAAAGCTCCAAATGGACTGACAGCAAAAGTGGTGCTGGCGTCGCGGTATTGGTTGTAATATTCGACATCAAACGAGTACGCACATCACACCGGCCGGGAAATACGCGTTTCCTTCGTATGATACCGCCTCCGCTTTGTAGGCAACGCGGCTGATGCGAGGGAATCAGTGTGAACGACGCCGCAGCCCACAGCGAGCAATTAGTGCACGGCTAGGTGTCACTGTTTAAACAACGAGGCACAGTGAAGCTCCAAACGCAATGACAGCGGAAGCCGAGCGGCGCGGTGGCAAAACGCTTATTTCCCGGCCGGTGCGTGTACGCTCCTTTGATTTCGAGTATTACAACCGATACCGTGACGCCACCGCGCTGCGCCGCCCCGCTTCTGCTGTCAGTGCGTTTGGAGCTTAAGTAAGGTATGCCGCGTGTTTCATGGCAGAGAACTTTATAGCAAGGGGTTTGCTGTTTTTAACAAGTTTTCTTAAAGCCACTACCAGACCTGAACACAAGATGTTTATGTATACGCGGGACTTACGGTTTGTTTTAATTACCTCTCGACGTTTCGGTCGCGTCACAGCAACCGTGGTCAAGACTAGACTGAAGCATGGCATCAATGGTATGCATCAAGGCACCTTGTGATTACTTAAAAATATGTTCGATTTTTTTGGCAGTTAAAATTCAAATCTTGAAATACACAGAGTATAGGTAAGTGACGGCAGAGATCTTGGGTGTTTCTTGAGACTTCTCATTCCCTGGCGTGTCATAATAACTATGATTTTTGGCTTAATTATAGACAAGTTATCAGAAAGTGGTGCCTATTTACGGGGCATTATCACGCATTAATCAAAATCGTATTTAGTTGCAAATTGATCGATATTTTTAACCGACTTCAAAAAGGAGGAGGTTCTCAATTCGACCAAATTTTTTTTTTTTTTTTTT
>BHDV01049562.1:172621-186956 GCA_005406045.1 Adoxophyes honmai | reverse complement strand
GTTGACTACCTCTGGAATGTCACTTTGACATTGACAGTTGGTTGTTTACATTATTGATCTCTAATTCCATATCGCATCTTAGACAATAGCGCTGTTGTACCCGGTCATAGCGATTGCACATCGGTCTTCCCGAATAGTTTCGACTTTGTAGAGCATTGTCTCATTCTAGCTAGCCCATGTTAGGCGAATTGTCTCTTTCCAAAGACCGATGTGCATTCTTCAAGGCCTGGTACTGTATTAAGGTTTTCAGATTACTCATATGTGTTCAGTACAAGACGGAACATATTGTAAATTTAAGGCCTATGGCAACATTTTATTATTAGAAGGTTAAGCATCTTGTCTATGTTCTCTCTCTTGGTCCGATCTTCCTATTAGCTGGTCGTGTCAAGGTGCAAGCTATTTAATTAACTTCAATAAAGTTATTTTCTATATATCTTTGCATTTGTTTTATACAATATGTTATAACCTTATAACTATAGAAGGATGGTGTGGTAACGCGGGTAGTACTATTGTCGAGTACGTTAAAGAGCAATAAAATAACTGAACATACATATACGCCTGTGTTCTCAAACGACGTGGGCATATCACACGAAACATAGCATAGATAAAACCATCATCGCAACCAGTTCTAGATAATTTTTTGGTAAAATCAAATGGAAAAGGTAGAGTAGTTGCTAACCTGTAGCCTAAAGCAAACCTAAACCTAAGTATTTCTTTAGTCGCCTTTTACGCCATCCACGGAAGAAATGTCTCCATTTCTTGTTATTCTATCCCGACAAAACAGAACAAAAAAAATTCTTTAAAACATGCAGCCACAGTTTGAAATATGCGTAAGCTCGCAATGATTATTCCGTGCTTGAAACCCATTTAATTTTACGATTCGCCTCTTTTTTCTACGCACGTACTGCAATCCAATACCAGTCGATAGGCAGACCATCTCGTAATGAAATGAAATGTTTTAGACAATCCCTTAGGTGAATGTATTAATTTAAAATCCATTTACAAATGGGGCAGGACGGGGCGAGCCTCCCCCACTGTAAAACAGACAGATGAATATTTTAGTTGCAAGATTTATACGGCTTGGGATGTTTACAGTAGGCCTGTGGAAGAATTACTGAATGCTACGTTGATTAAGAATACGTAGGCAGTTTTGCATTAAATTACATTATGTAAGGTAAACCAGTCGAAAACATTATAGAGTTAGTCTAAGCCTAAGCAGCTATCAAGCTTCTTCGTCATAATACCGCCCATCTACAAATTAAATTCCTTACACTCCAAACTGTTTTTTTTTATAGTTGGTTTTTGTCACGGAAAAAGCGATGCGCGAACTTGCCTCCGATACTTAAAATCTTGCCATGTTAGATCCCGGGCAGATGTTAGGTGGATGACAATGAAGTACAGTTGGCAAAAAGTAGTTGGCAAAAAAAGCTTGTATCGAAAATGAAATTTTTGTAATGTTTTAAACTTTCGTGATTCTCACTCATATTTGTATGTATGTACGCGGAATTTAATCACGATTTTATTTATTTACCTTCTCGACGTTTCGGCCGCGTTACAGCGACCGTGGTTACGCGGCCGAAACGTCGAGAAGGTAAATAAAATCGTGATTAAGTCCCGCGTACATACATATAAATATGAATGACATTTTTGTTAGTAAGCTTATTTTAAACACTAAGCAGTTAACAAATTAACCAGCCGCTGTCGTGAGCCGCCCACCGTTTCGGTTAACTTAACTCCAACTACTGCTGAACAAGGGTTGCAAATTGCTACACGCAACATAATCGTTACGATAAATCACGGCCAATGTTGCCATTAATCAGAAATATTGTCTTTCATACGAAAGGGTCGGGTTTTCATCGCTAAAAAAAGGTAATTAACGCGTCCGTGTCGCGTGCCGCGAATTAAATCGCGTCCCAAATTAAAACGAAAATGTGTGCCCGGTTATATAAATATTATTGGGCAGTGTAATACCCTTTGTGAGCCGTAATCTCCTCATTGTTGGGTAAATAAGCAAGATTTTTGTAAAATGATCCGATTTAGTGGGATTTGCTTTTATGGGAGTCTTTATTGTGCGATATAAAAAAGTTTTTTAGCGAAATCTCTGGAAGTTTTAGCAAAAAAATATAAAGAAAGCCGATTTACTTAATGAAAAACGTTTTTTTATAAAAATAAATCAAAAGAAATCTTACTTAGAACAAAAAAAATTTGGACACCTAACTCTAGCTCCAACTCTACCTCTTATTTTAATACAGATAAACAAAAACTAAACCAGTTTATTGACCTGTCCCCTAAATCCTAGCTTTCCAATAAATTTAGTTTTTTTGCAGATAAAAAATACTCCTTCTGACTTAATGCGAAAATGTGATAAAATGCGCAATGGAGCAAAAATCCAGATGACAAATGAAGCGCGAGCGACGCCTGTGTTGGACAGCCATTAGTACACCAGTTCTCGGAGACGGGGGTCAATAACCTTAATTGCGACTACTACAATCGAATATGAATAATCAAGATTTTTTTTATGTCGCTAATCTCCTATATTTTTAATGGATTCGGAAATCTGAAAATCTTAATATTAATAAACTTGTTCATAAAGCTACAAGTTTCTTACAAACACCGGCATAAAAAAAATTGGGTTGGTAGAGCGCACGAAACGTTATACAGATAAAACCATGACTCTTTCACGTATTGTAGCTACTTTTGTCATTACATTATAAAAATAGATGAAAGAGGTCTAATAGTGACAAGTTGCTAGCATATCGCTTAAAAATCACCTCTTACGAAATTCATGGACGAAACGCAGAGGTGATACTCTAAACCAGACGCCACACTAAATAAAAAACACGAAAAACATAACCACTAATTAATAATCCCGATTTCACACAAAACACAGCAACATAAGTCTACCAGCCACCCTAACCTTTAGAAGATGCGACGATGCGTCACCAGAACCTGGTTCCGTCTGGACGTAATTATTTTGGCAGAGTTACGCCATTCCCATTAAAAGCCACTTGTCGGAAGCGACGTAATAAAACTGGACAGCCGGTGAGTAATCACCCTTAGCATTGTGAATAGCATAACGTATGGAAGTGAGGGTAGTGTGGAGTACACAGATATCGACTGTGGTAATTATGGTAAGTTTCAACTCGATATAAATCAAGAATTAGATGTAGAAACAGTTGACTAATTTGAACCTTTTAAGCCAGGTTAACATGGTTAAGCACGAGTAATAGTAGCGTGCGAGATAGACTACACCTATCACTAACTTGAGACGTCAGAATAAAAAAGGCTAGACAAGTCATCTGGCGCATTTTATAGTGGTAAGCTTATAGAACGAACATCATAGTGACTTTTCACATTTTTTTTTTGTAAATGGTTAAAATTTTATTGAACACCGATCTGATGAAGTAGCGAAAACTAATAACCCTTTGTATACCTAGTTCCACGAGATTTGGACTGAATGATTAGACGATTACACACACAATTACACGAAGAACTGATTGTATAAAATAAGAATGAATGAATTGAACGAGTGTCAGGACATGTTCTAGTGTGCGTGAGCTCAACTCTCGTGGAACTAGATACATCAAATAAATCACGATACCTCCAGAGACTTATCAGTGCACGTCTGAACTCAGTTCTTCCTAATAAGGACCGTATCGTTAATTATGGAAACAGGTTTGTAGTACTCAAAAAAAGTTATATAATAATATAAATATAATATATAAATGTCAATCAGTCAAGTATTGAGTCTAATATTGGATTCAGTACAAAAAATATTGAGAACTGTTGAAAAATTCCAAGACGAAGGGTCTATCCGCGAAACAACGATTTTCTATTGTGACCAAATATAGCGAAGGATCGGGTATGACGATGAGAAAAATTGCAGAAATGGAAGGTGTTAGTCTGAAAACAGTTTATAGCACTATCAAACGGTTAGGCATGAACCATACTTTCAAAGATTTACCTGGTCGAGGTAGAAAACGTGGTCCTTTGCATCATAATTTGGACAAGAAGACATGCGGGCAGTTTGCGAGAAATTAAGGTATTTCCACTCGAGATTGAGCGAAAAAATGCCAAACTTCTTTAGCAATGGTTCAACGTGCCAATGAAAGCAACATGCTGGTAACCTACAAGAAACAAAAACAGCCAAAACGCACTAAAACCTAGGAATCTACCGCTAAAATTCGGGCTAGAAAACTGAACGATAAAATTTTAACTAAAAACAAACAATGTATTATTATGGGCGACGAAACTTATGTCAAACTTGACTATAAACCCTGCCTGGGCCGCAATTTTATACCGTAACGAAAGATGCAAAGGTCTCTCAAGAGGAAAAATCAATTTTTTGCAAAAAATTTGGCCAAGAGGTAATGTTTTGGCAAGCTGTTTGTCAATGTGGGATGAAAACGACTCCGTTCTTCGTTAAGGGTAACTTGAATGCTGATATTTACAGGAAAGAAATGTCTTCAGAAGCGAATATTGCCACTTATTCGCAAGCACAGAGGTCGCACATTATTTTACATCGATTTAGCTGGCTGCCACTATGCTCGCCATGTGCTAGACTGATATAGAGGGAATAACGTCGACTTTGAACCAAAAACGTGCAATACCCCTAATTGTCCTCAGATAAGTCCCATAGAGAGATTTTGACCTCTGATGAAGGCAAGATTAAGAAAACATACTAAGCCAACAGATAAAGTCGAGGAATTAAAAAAAGACAGGATTCGTACGTATAAAACCTTCAACACTTTAGCTGTCCAACGGTTAATGAAAAACATTAAAAGCAAGATCGGGAAACTGGCCAAGGGGACCAGTAAATAAAAATAAGTTACTCTAATTATTGTGTTTGCACACTCATATGTATATGAGTTTAGTTGTTTTCCTATAATATAAAATGTTACCACAAATTACGAGTATTTTACTTGTTTCCATAATTAACGATACGGTCCTTAAGATACGCGATACCTAAGTTAGAATAACGTACACAGTTTACACCGTATATCAAAGTTGGCGCAGCCCGCGGATGAATCACTGGATCGATTGGATCCTGTATACTTGCGCTGAAAATTAACCACGCTCAAACTTTCCTGTTACTATCGCATTCAGGAGATAACACGGCAAGTTCTGAGTTTTAGCTTGTATCTTACTTAGAATAATGGAGTACATACGCTATTAGAGCTTGCTTTAGACGAGCGTGTTTTTGAGTACACACAATATTCGCTAATTAGGCACAATTTCAACTATTACAAGCTACTTTAGCATAATCAGGTTCCAAGTTTGAAGGTATAATAAGGACAGATTGCTAGGCTATCGCGTTTTTTTTAGTTATGATTTTTTTTCCACAATAGAGAACATTTTTGTGTCTTTTACTTGTAATGCTGCTTTAAAATAGGACAGAGACATGTTAAAAATTGTAGAGAGCGGCAAATTCAGTACATCGTACAGTCGTAGAGTCAATAGTAATCTTAAAATAGACGGCTAAAATAAAAAGACGCGAAATTGGGTTTTAAAATAGGGTCTACGGTATACATACAAAAACTTACAAACCGTATACATTTCATAATCGTGAAAATTTGTGTCAGAATCACATACATTTTCTTACTAATACTTCGCAGAAAAAGCCAGGGACAGAAATTAGTATTTGAGTATTAATCTTCATTACTACATCGCATCTATGCCGTATATTTAAAGTTTCAGCTAGAATTATTTTAAAGCTCGTAGGAGCATGTACGAGTATACTAAAATGAAAAATCTTCACGTGCACCTCAAGAACGGAGAAATAAATTATAACCACTCAAGTTCGTGCTTTTTGGCCGTTATATTATTATAGCTTCGTAGTAAACAAGGTGGGTATAAAAGTTGAACATACGAAACAGGGCCATAATTTTCACGGAAGTCGTAAAGAGACGCCGCCATGTTTCCATCCAACATGGCGCGTGTTTTGGCGGGAAAACCCCGGTGTTTGTTTTCCTTTGTAACAACACGGGCGGCGCTCCGAGCTTGCATATTAATTTTGACTTTTCCTGAAAGAGTATTAGAATAATTTGGCACACCTGTGCATTTTTGCAGTAGGTACCAGTAGGTACATAAGTAGAAAAATTCGTAAATGCGATTAATTCGTTAATTTCAAAGGTGAAATGTTAAAAATGTTGCCTGTGTCTCCTCGAAATAGGGTTAACGGTAACAACTACCTCGAGCGCGATTTCGCTACGATTCAAAATTTACGATTACGTGCGTCATAAAAGATATAATTAAGATAACAAAGGCATAAAACATAACACCTGAGAAAATCCGCTTAAGTAAACCAAGCAACATTATAACCGTTATAAATTATCGTATGAGAGTCTAAAATTATATTGTAGTCGCTTAATAACGGACACCCTATTATGCTGAAACGGGTAACACTGGCTGATAGGGAAACTTTGTTATCTAATTGTTGTTGGCAACACTGGAATTACAATTACAATGTTTGCGCTTAACGGTTTTGAATTAAGTTCCGAGACAAAGTGACTATAAAAGTAGAGCCGTAAAAACCTTGTGTCAGAGTTTTAAATAACCCCATGCAGTAAAAGTTCAATCGCTTTGGGTACTTACAAAGTATCTTTTGTTTACGGTAGGTAGTTACCCGTGCGACTCAATCATGATTTTTTGCGTTCGCTATCGTTACAGCGGTTGGATAATTGTAATTAGTCGTTGCGTTGGGGTTGGTGACCTTCTGATAATTGTAACTCTACGTCCTAGAGATATATTTATTTTCTTTTTTACATGTAGCACCTAATTTTCTAAGAATTTCCCTTGTGTTGTCGGGAAGAATAATACCTCTTCATTTCTTTTATGGATGTCGTAAGAGGCGACTAAGGTACCATCGCGAACAGGGTTTGTTGAGCCACTTACCTATGTTTGTAACTTGGTCGTGTAATACTAATACAATAGCTGTCATCTGGTCGGTCAGATCGGTCATTGATTACACATCTAAATTGCGAACAGTGGCAAGTGGCTAAACAATCCCTGTTCGTGACTGTACGCTTTGGAAGACAGGCTAGCAACCTGTCACTATTACTTAGCTTCTTTCATCTATTTTAAACCTAAAATTATGCTAATTGGCTGCGAAGCGTGAAATAGTAAGGATATTGTGTCAGAAGACTGTCATCCTTACTATACTTTAGACCTTTAGGTACTTAAAAGATGGTAAACAATCTTGACATGTCTTTTTATTGAAATACACAGTCTAAAAATGAAAATCGTTACACTACACAATTCAATTATGAAAGTAAATGATTTTTTCATACCTAAATTGTAAAATGTAAAGATTTTGATTTATAAAGTGTACGTTTAAATAAAAAGACACGTCAAGATTGTTTACCATCTTTTAAGTACCTATAGGTCTCTAGTATTAATATTATAAGTCAGAGAGTGAGTTTGTTTGTTTGTTTGTTCGTTCCGCTTTCACGCCGTAACTACTGAACCGATTGCTTTGAAATTTTGCAGACATAAAGATAGAAGTCCAGATTAAATAATAGGGTACTTTTTATCCCGGAAAAAAATGATGTTCCCGAGGGAAAACAAAAATATAGTGTGCTTGATAGATCGATATCAATCGATGATAAATCGATATCGATCGATAGATGATAGATCGATGGCGCTGTGTGTCGTTTGAAACGAGAAGTTTTCTTATAGTTGTGCTTTATACCGCAATATAACCGAGTTCCACGCGGGCGAAGCCGCGGGCGGAAAGCTAGTTATTTATAACACAGAAGTTCTTACTCTTGGTAAGTTTTTCGCCAACTTTGAATTTGCGTAGCAGTCTTCTTAATAAAAGTTGTTGTTTGTTCTTTTGTAGCCTAATCATGAACAGTGCGCTGCCGCTCTGTCCTGTTGTTGGAATCCCGCGAACAGAGCGGTGGCGCGCAATCCCCGTTTGACTGCTATGGAAAGGGCTGCTGGCCCGATTTATGTCGAGCTAAACTCGATTTAAAACTTGGGTTATCCTTATTTTTTATTGTGTGTCATGACTGTCATGGTACCTCCATGCTCAGTGTCCTCACTTTTTTGCACATCTTTTGTAGAAACAGTTTTCATTTCGCCAAAACCCAACCCCTCTAAAAGACTTATTAACCATTTATTTCCTTTTTAATTACATACTCGGCTTTAGTTCTTGAGTTATGATGCATGGATTCATGGATCACAAAAAATATTCAAATGAGGCGTCAGCTCTAACGAGGGGTGAGATGAGATGTTTTATCCATATCAAAGTGACACAGGCGGCGGCGCGAGACATTTTAATATGCCTACGTATTTATAATAACGCCCACACAAATGTTACAACCAGTAATGGGAAAACTTCGGGTTACTATGACCCGGCCTGGAATATCAGTTTAAATGTTATTCCGGACTTTGTTAAATTATGGTAGTTAAACCTGTGTGGCATCGGGATACAATAGCACCTATCCGTTTCTTCCATGGATGTCGTAAGAGGCGACTAAGGAAGGTTTACGTATGCTTTAAGCGACAGCCTAGCAACCTGTCATTATTAAACCAAAAAGAACGCTAGAAGTGGCTGCGATACGATTTGTGACACAGGCAAAACTGACTATTTCGTTTAGTAGCCACTTCTAGCATAATAGTAAGTTCAAAAACCGATAAAAAGATCAGCCAGCTTACCATAGCAAGGCGCAAGAGCAAGATATACGCGCGAGATAGACTATACCTGTCACTATCTAATTAGCGAGGTTAGATAATGGCAGGTGGACTGTCCCGGGCGCGAGGCGACTAGTGTTGCTGTGCTAGGCATACAGTGACAGGTTAAGATTGTCGCCTAAAACATACCTAAACCTTTCCTCAGTCGACTCTTACGACATCCATGAAAGAAATGGAGGAGTTATTCTGACTAGACACGACTCGCGTATCACGCTAGAAGAACCTTATATTCATTTAAAATTATCGATATCAGGTAGACACAGCAAAACGTAAAGGCCTATTGAAATCATCATTCGACTTTTACTTTGTTCCTTTAATTACTCGAAGCTTCGTATCTCGCTCCAACTGAACAATGGGTACCTAATTATGGGCATGCTCCAATAATTTGACAATGAATCGTCTTCCCAGCCCTAATCCATCCACATTCTAACAAGACAGTTCCAAACTCCAGCAGCTTAAAATTTAATTCCGTCTTAAAGTCGTTTCGTTTCACGTTTAAGACAATAAAAAGTTTGAGAAAGTTTACTAACTTAACTTCAAATCAGTTAGTCACTCGAACGAAATACGGAGGCTTACCCTATTGTCAATGATGTAATGTCCCGTAATATCAATTCTCAAAAGGCCAAAGGAGTAGTAAAGGAGCAATTTGCACCCCATAGGAAGGATAAACAAGGCACCATCACGGTTATTTCGAATAGTCATGCTACGAGAAACTTCTCCAAGTTATTCAAAAGGGGAATCTTGGAATCATAGCAGGGAGGCGTGCGTTCAGGCGGGATACTTAACTTTTATGATGGCGAAATATACACGCAGATAAGCTGTCTTATTGCAAATTATAATGCCAGACTTTTTAGGTTTGCGCGGCTGCGCGAATACGGGGATCGGACGGAATCGCAGCCTTTTTCATGCGTAACGTTTTTCACTTATAACGCTATCCCTCTCATCACAGGGATTCCCCCTAATTTAAACAGTGGTGAGAGTAAACAAGAATGTTTTTATGTACATACATCACGCCTGTATTCCCAAAATGGGGTATTCAGAGCACACAAATCATTACGTAGCCTCACCTGGCATTTTTTAGGTTTTAAGTTAGAACGTATAATAGACACCTACAGAGCGACAGGTTACTAGCCTGTCACCTAAAATGTACCTTAACCTATTTCCTCAGTCGCCTCATACGACAACTACGGAAGAAAGGGAAAGGTGCTATCCTAAATCCCAGACACAGCAACTTTTATTAAAGTCAAGCCACGTTTTATTAGGCTTCTTACTAAGTCAACATGCGAAGAGTCAAGAATCTTATAAAATTATCACCCAACTTGATATGCCAGTTTGTAGTCAGTACCTCACGCAAACCATGATCTAAGACCAATTAAATTCAATCATCCGGGCACCTAACAAGGGTACTTACAAAAACCAGCTGCCATGTCATCAGTATGGTCTAACGATATCTTTGGAATCAATAAAAATCTTATTAACGGCCAATACACTATCTGCGGAAACTATAAAGTTTTATCAGATCTCAGGGCGACCCGTCATACCGGTCCCGACTGCTATTGCTATTACATAGCGCGATAAAAAGATTCGCTAACCGATATGGGAGTTATTTAGATAAACCTAATGGATTTCGATAGCCACGCGAATTGGCGGCATAACACACAATTTGTTTTAATGTTACCGGATTCTTAAAGATGGAAACGACAAATTGTTTCTTTGTTTGTTGTTGTTTGTAGAGCTAAGATTTTTTTTACGTGGACTAAGTTTTAAGTATACTTTAGACGAGCTACCTGTACCTCTTTCAACTAAGTATTTCAAACCTAGCATACTAACAAGAAACATAAATAATTTTAAACAAAAAAAAACCGACTTCAAATCTATACTAATATAATAAAGCTGAAGAGTTTGTTTGTTTGTTTGAACGCGCTAATCTCAGAAACTACTGGTGCGAATTGAAAAACATTTTTTGTGTTGGATAGACCATTTATCAAGGAAGGCTTTAAGCTATATAACATCAGGCTGCGACCAATAGGACCGAAGAAACAGTGGAAAATGTAGGAAAAACGGGGGAAATTTGTCACTATTCCACGCGGACGGAGTCGCGGGCACAACTAGTTAGCAATATTTTGAAAGTATTCTGTTTACTGAATGTAAAATCTTGACTTCATCAACAAATTACCGAAAACGCCGTACATCTCCATATAAAATTTGAAGAGTTCCCTTGATTTCTCCAAGATTCCACCATCAGATCCTGGTGTCGTGCAAATGGGACCAATTTCGAGTTATACCCTTTCGATTAAAAAAAAAATTTTGAAAATCGGTTCACGGGTTTTCGAGTTATCGAGTAACATACACACAAAAAAAAAATAAAAAAAAGAATAAAAAAAAAAATAAAAAAAAATTAGGTCGAATTGAGAACCTCCTCCTTTTTGAAGTCGGTTAAAAATATGTCATGTTTCTGTATAGGTACGTAAAGTTTCGTGTAAGGTAACTAGCTAAACTTGTTGAAGAGCTCGACGTCGATGTGTCAAAATGAGCCGTCATTTTGCATGGTAAATTTGTCACCTCGATGTCGAGCTCACTTAAGCTATGTCCACACCAGTGCGCTTTCGCGTTCACCTTGCGTCTTTCTCTGACGGATGCCCGTTCAAACACAGAGCATGCGCTGAAACTAGATCCGTCCTCAATGAAGACGCGCTGGTGGCATGCACTATGGTTGGTGGTTGCACGGGCATGCGTCAGAAGAAGACGCAAGGTGAACGCGAAAGCGCACTGGTGTGGACGTAGCTTTAGAGAATAACACTACAGGACAATTACTATCTATTAAATCCGAACCAATATATAAATGTGAAAGTGTGTTTGTTTGTTTGTTTGTCCGTCTTTCACGGCTAAACGGAGCGATGGATTGACGTGATTTTTTAGGTAGAGATAGTTTAGGGCATGGAGAGTGACATAGGCTACTTTTTATCCCGGAAAAAAAATGATGTTCCCGAGGGAAAACAAAAATATAGTTTGCTTGATAGATCGATATCGATCGATGATAGACCGATATCAATCGATGACCGATCGATAGATGATAGATCGATGGCGCTGTGTGTCGTTTGAAACGAGAAGTTTTCTTATAGTTGTGCTTTATACCGCAATATAACCGAGTTCCACGCGGGCGAAGCCGCGGGCGGAAAGCTAGTAGTAAATAATAGTGAATTTGACTATAAGTAAGTCTTATTGTGGTTTTGTTTAAAATAGTAAATAGTTTACTTAAAAGAAAAATGAAATGTAGTCTCTACATGTCTCTACATTTTGGGATATAACTGAAAACTCCATGGTTCACAGCTCTCAGTGCGCGAGTGCTTTTCGTTCCGTGGCCGGTTTTCACAAACGAACGCTATTATTCCCCGCGAGACCCTAATGACACTTCCACCGTGCCCGCCGGTAGCTTTGAAACAATTTTCGTTATTTTCGCGTTTTTTGTTTGCATAAATTATTCAAGTTACGCTCTTGTGATTTTCCCGGACCCCGATTGATTCGATTCGGTTTAAATTAAAAATAATCACGGCGGGATCTGGAGGGAAAAAGGCGCCAAGAAAGGACTACAGTTGTTTGAGGTTCAAGTTATTTTATAGCGAATGCATAAGCTAACTATAATATACCAACCGGCAGCGCTATTGTCTAACGCACCAAAAATCGACATCGTTTTTAATTTGACAGTTGAGACCAAAAATCGCTTTGAAATTGAAGAAATTGAAACATTTCAAAGATAACTGACACTGAAACTGACAAATTAAACACTCTGTAGATTTTTGGTGCGTTAGACAATAGCGCTGAAATAGCTCTTTGGGCGTTTGTGCACTACCATGAATTTTACGGTCCGGCTTTTTCATTGAGTTCTCGTCTCGCTTGCTCTTCCATTAAATTGTATTGGCGTGAGCGGGACGGCGCGATAGACCTTGAAAAACCGGACGGCCGGACCGGAAAATTCATGGCAGTGCACAAGCGCCCTAAATCTCATACCTCGTCCTGCTCATATGGTGTCGGATCTAGAATAGCACCTTTCCATTTCTTCCGTAGATGTCGTAAGAAGTGACTAAGGATAGGTTTAGGAATGCTTTACGCGACAGGCTAGCAACCTGTCACTATTAACTACCTCTTTCATCTGTTTTCAAATCTAATATTATGCTAGAAGCGGCTGCGAAGCGTGGAATAGTTATAGTTTTGTCTGTCACGTTTCGTGTGATCTGCCTACCCCATTTGGGAACATAGGCGGGATTGTATCCTCGTACTGCCTTTTCGTCAAAAACATTTTCTTCCACAGATTCATTTGCCAATTGTTTCGTTTCTCAGCAGTATTTTTATTCGGAAACTTTAAACTATTCAGGAACTACTTTAGGACTGCTCCGTAGAACTGCAGTTTAGTTAGGTTGGTTTCATTACAGTTTCTAAATAAAAATACAGTCGAAACATTTATCAGTTGCGAAGAAGTTTCCGTGAAAAGGCAGATAACCATTATCAAACTTCCGGAGTTATGGGTTGTGTTGACGCTTCAGGTGAAAATTCTACAATATTGTGACGTCACCTGAAGCTTCTAAGCACTGCATCTCCGTCAAATAAAAGAAAAAATACGAGTACTTAGGGTGACCGCACCAGTAATGGACATAGAACCAGTAATGGACAATGACTCTTATTTACTACCCACTAGGGAAATGTCATTTGTTTTACAACAATCAATTCACAACTCTATGGTCTTTAAATTATGAATGAAGTGTCCATCACTGGTGCTTGTCAGCTTAAACCGTCCATAACTGGTGCCGTCACCCTACCTACAATTTTTTTAGGGTCAATTTAACTAAAAGAGCATACTTCTTGAAATACGTCATTATAACCCACTTTTTCAGAGGAAAAAAAGCCGCGAATAAAGAGTGACTTTTTCCTAGATGTAAGGGGCAGCGCCGACGACAGACTTTTGTGCGATCGAGTCTGCGGAGCAATAAAAACTCTGAATGGAAGCTCTCTGCGCCCCATTCAGAGATTTTATTGCTCCACAGACTCGATCGCACAAAAGTCTGTCGTCTGCGCTGCGCCTAAATTGTAATGTCGCTTTGTTGTCATGTAGAGTCGGTTTTAGAATAGCACCTTTTACATTTCTTCCGTGGAAGTCGCAAGAGGCGACTAAGGATTCAGGTTCCGGTATATATTAGGCGACAGGCTAGCAACCTGTCACTATTATACGTTTTAACTTAAAACGAGAAATACTTAGTCATGATTTTGAGTATGTATCGTTACGTCTGCAATGCCTACCCCTTTTGAGAATCAGTCGTAAGTGATGAACTGAACAGTTTTTTTTTTAATCATCTAGCCTGTCTTAGCCTTTGCAAACCTAAAACTATGCTAGAAGTGGCTACGAAGCGACATTTAGTCATAATCTTAGTTTTGTCTATGTCACGTTTCGTGAGCTCTGCCTACCCCATTTGGGAACACAGGCTTGAATGTATGTGCCTATGTATGTATCTAGTTCAACATAACAATCATCTAAACTAAATACTGATCTATACTATAGACCGATAGGTACTTAAAAGATGGTAAACAATCTTGACGTGTCTTTTTATTTAAGCATACACTTTATAAATCAAAATCTTTACATTTT
>BHDV01049562.1:118640-167767 GCA_005406045.1 Adoxophyes honmai | reverse complement strand
TTTGAATGCTCTGTTACAAGGTATGCAGCACAGTTGACCTTGAGAGTTGTAGGTATAGGTGTAAGAGGGCTTAGGTCTTTTCTTACGGTCTTCGTGGCGAAACGCCATCTACACATCTACCAAAGCATTTGACGCTGAACGGCTGAAACTACTAGACTTTAAACGCCAAGAATACACATGTACAGCGTAACCAGCGATATATTTGCAGTTAGTTATTTACAGGCATTCTACATTTTAATTTACCATCAATCTGGAGGCACGGCAGTGTTCCTGCCAAGTCGAGCAAAAATTTTTAATAATCTATTTCCAAGAAGAGATAAACTTGAAAAAATATCCCGTAATAAAAAAATGTACAATGCAACCTCTAAAAGATTATACTATCTGATTGATCGATGAATTGGCTACTGCAACCCCCGCTTGCATTTTTACCCCAAAGGCCAATGACCGCGAAGCCCCTAAAGATTTGGGGTCGAATTGTAATTTTAATTAAATTACCTACTTACTTCATGTGGTAGTAAAAACAATCCGACACCGAAACTTACTCTAATCAGGTAGTGAAATAAACGGATCTACTCACGTATTTTATATCGAACTAATCTCGATATAATCTCATGGTAGTTTTATGTCTAATCAGGTAGTTTGAAGTAGTTTACTAAAAGTAGAATCAGTAGATAGATTACTGTCGCGGATCGACTGGCGTCTACTTGAGTTTTGGCAGGTAATGTATTTTTTTATTATAACCTTTTGCTAAGTTTCACATGTTCCAAGCAGATACGTTAAGATATCTGTATCTGAACGGATATCTGTCAATATCGCTCCCTAACAATTTAATGAGCTAACACACACACTAGCTAACTTATGTTTTACCGTCAAGTATCTGTTGGCACCGACATGGAAATATAGCGTTTATACGCAGATAAAATATTATCCTATCTGCTTAGTCTATGACACGCATTACTTTGTTTTAAAACTATGATTCAATGATTGTAAAGGTAAGTCGGATGAAAACACAATAAACTGGTACTTGAAATTTGGTAGCTTGACATTTAATCAGCCTTAACTTCCTAAGTCCAGACTCTAAATACTTAATTTAGGGCCTCAGACCAAGACAAAAATTTCATGGCTTAAAATGTTGAATTCTACGTAACCTAATCTTTAAGTTCACTTTCCACTGAATAATTTGTACTTAATGAAGTACTTTCGGCTGTTATGCTTACTAGTAATTTGTACTTTATAAAGTACGCGGCGACTTACGAGGCTAAGGAAAGTTTTTCAACTCTATCACAATTGTCTTAACTTACGGGACAGGAAAACAACACAAAAAAGTTGATTGGCACAGTAACAGTGCCTCACCTCCACCCCTCTTTACGTCGGCGGTTAAAATTTGGCATAAAACCTAACAGATAGCATTTAGTAACCATCTCCAATTCTAAATCGAGTCAGTCAGCGGCTAGTGCGTTCAAAGTGCGAAAACAAAGAGAGCAATATCGACCAAACCCTCAAAAGTGAGGGGGAGGGCAGCACCACCCTCTTTATGAGTCAGAGGGGAGGACCCTTGCACGTAGGCATTACTACCCTTGGCAATACTCGGCTGCATGCATTCTGTGTTGCCATATCGATTCGGGTTTTTCAAACCATCTCGTGTTTGACCTTAGTTTTTGACACGGATATTTTATTAGCGTAGGCACAGTCAGCTTCTTAAAAACATACAGTCGCGAACCGGGATTGTTGAGCCACTTGCCACTGTTCGCAATTTAGACGTGTAATCAATGACCGATGTGACTGACTATACTATAGACCGATAGGTACTTAAAAGATGGTAAACAATCTTGACGTGTCTTTTTATTTAAACATACACTTTATAAATCAAAATCTTTACATTTTACAATTTAGGTATGAAAAAATCATTTACTTTCATAATTGAATTGTATAGTGTAACGATTTTCATTTTTAGACTGTGTATTTCAATAAAAAGACATGTCAAGATTGTTTACCATCTTTTAAGTACCTATCGGTCTAAAGTATAGATGACTATTGGAATAGTATTACACGACCAAGTTACAAACATAGGTAAGTGGCTCAACAATCCCTGTTCGCGATGGTATATACATAAATACATCACGCCTGTATTACTAAATGGGGTAGGCAGGGCACGCGAAAAGATACGCAGACAAAACCATGACAATTTCGCGTTTCGTGGCCATTTTTAGATTATGTTTTAGGTTGGAAATTGACAGGTTGCCAGCTTGTCTCCTAAAACTATAGCTTAACCTACATATTTCCTTGGTTGCCTTCTTACGACATGGAATACATGGAAGAAACGGAGAGGTGTTATTTTAAACCCGACACCACACGGCATTTTTTTTAGGATATTGTTATAATACATGCTTGAAATCGGCAAAGCTTGCTAATAAGACGAAATGGGGTAAAATACGTAGGTATATTTGTAGATATATTGTACGCCCCGACAGGGCATTTAATTGATTAGTTTTAAGTTAAATTGCTACGCCCCAACAGGGCATTTAACATTTTGTTACACATTATTGTAAAATGTTGTACTGCAATAAAATATTTGAATACTTGAATAATTCGCTTTCAAACATCGATAAGGTTTATTGCCTACTTTTTTTGGCGCTTTGATTGTTTACTACATTGCCATGTGGTGTCGAGTTTAGAATAACACCTCTTTTTTTCTTCCGTGGATGTCGTGAGAGGCGACTAAGGAAGTTTTATTTAGTGGAAATGGTACATCAATAACCCTAGTGTACAGATAAAAAGAAAGCGGGCCTTGGAGAAAAACTGCCTTGATTTCTCAAGTTGCTTCAATTTACTTAAAGGGGGCATTCCTTTATTTTATTAAGAATTTTATCATTTCATTTATCATGCAATAAAGATTTTCGTTTGCCTCGCTCGGGACTGACCTAGAATAAAAAAGTACGTATATTATTTTATTTTTAATTTCAAATGTTTTTTAGAAAAGTTTTCCCCGATCAAATAAAATAGTGTTTTTTTTTTTTTTTAATTCAGCACTTTATTGGCAAAAACACGACAACACAAACAAATCTACACAATAATATTTTTTCAATCACAATTTTCAGCAACTACAACACATGAATGAATTACAGATTTCGGCTGCGATAATACACGGTGTCCACACAACGATGCCCACCAAGAACAACAATAACAAGGCAAAGCGCCTCCAAATAGCCATTATATTAAGGCAGGCCGGATAAAACCATGGACACATTTTATACACCCAAATGCACCGTTTAACTCTCAGGGTTTGCATATAGATATTACACCCATAGTCTACTGGACCCTCTTTTTTCTTTCGTCGATACCTGTTAGAGCTACCGAATTTTCCGAATAATCCAAAAACCTTTGTAAGAAGAAGCCTTCTCCCAATATTCCTGAAAGTTGTTTTTATCACGTATTGGTTCGTGTGGAAGTCCTGGCGCTTGATATGCTTGTCTTTGGGTTCTGACTGCATTATTTTATTGTAACTATGGCGTGCAGCACTTTCCACGCACGTCACGCCGACATCAAAGACGTCCGCAAGTGACTTGCCTATCAGGTGCAGGTCTCCCTCTCTTCGCTCTTGAGTAGCGAAACTCTCAAGCCTGTCCATTTTCGCAACATAATATTTATGACGTTCTCTAGCAGCCACTTCATACTTATTATTCTTCTTAAATTCTTTGCTTTTTTGCCATTGTTCATATTTTTTCTTTCTAGCGTCGGCAAATTTATTCATTCTTTCTTCTAACAGCTCCTTAGCAGTTTTCTTTGGCTTTTTTGGTTTCTTCGCTTCTTTTTTTTCCTTCTCCCTTTGCAATTTTTCTTTCTTCTTTTCTGCTTGCTTTTGTAGTTTGTCCATTGCCTTTTTTTTCTTGTCTTGTTTTGGTTTTTTCTTTTCTTTCTTTTTTTTACTTTTTTCCTTTTTCTTTTTGCCTTTGTCTTTTTTACCGCCCTTTCCCTTTTCTTTGTCCTTTACTTTTGGTTTTCCCTTTAAGGCTACTTGTGCTTCTCTAGCGCAAACCTTACTACCACATACACAAGGTCTTTGTCGAGCTTGACGTCTAGCCATTTCTTGCTGCACTTGTTCCATCATTTTTCTTCTTTCCTTGGCACACACCGCACTTCCACAAATACATTGCACTGTATTGGGCGCTTTTAAAACTGTCTTCGTCTTTTCATTCGTTTGTCGTGTAGTTTTACTCTGCTGCAAAGCATTTCGGACGCATATACAACACCGGCAGCTTTTCCCATGCCTGGCTTCCATTGTTCGTCGCTCCATGTCTTTCTTTTTCCATTCCGACAAAGAATACATAGTCTGTTCCTTATTTAACAATCTGTAATCTTTAGAATCTAGACGAATTTCAAATAAGGGAAGTTCTGAAGTTTCAACCATAGGACGGGTTTTTTTTCCACCCCCAGGTGATTTTTTTTTCGCTTTGGAACGTAACTTCATTTCTTGTTTCAATTCTTTCACGCGCTGAGTTTGTTTTAAAAAGTTTAAATGTCTCATGTGTCTACAGGCGTCGTGACATGTTTTTTTCAATTTAAGTGGTTTTGGTTTTGTGACTTTTGGTTGCTCTTTTCTGCCGTCCCGTGTGACATTGACAAGGCAGGTGCTATCACAGGGTCCTACAGGAGCCGCGTTTGATTTTTTTTTCTTGGACTTCTTCGTCTTTTTTTTCTGTTTTGGCGTGTCAAAATAGGATGATGATTTAGACGATTTACTTTTAGACCGTTTTGATTTACTTAGAGATTTATTTGGTTTCCTTGAAACTTTCTTTGATTTACTTGGAGATTTATTTGATTTAGTTGAAGATTTATTAGATTTACTTGAACATTTATCTGATTCACTTGAAGATTGATTTGATTCACTTGAAGATTTAATTGATTTGCTTGATTTACCTGAAGATTTCTTTGATTTACCTGAAGATTTCTTTGGTTTACCTGAAGATTTCTTTGATTCACTTGAAGATTTAATTGATTTGCTTGATTTACCTGAAGATTCCTTTGATTTACCTGAAGATTTCTTTGATTTACTTGACTTTTTTTTATGTAAAGAACTTGGTTTTTCGAGAGTTTCGTTTTTGGATTTCGTGTGTGACTTACGTGATGTTTTTTCGGTTACTGTTGATGATTCTGATTTTTTCAATTTTTTTGAACTTTTTTGTGTACTTTGATCTATCGCTGCAGTTGGAGATTTTCTTTTTATTTTTGAAACACAGCACTTTTTTTTAGGCCGTCTGCGATCATTGTCACATAGCTGACAACACTTGTCACAGCAACTAGGAGTTTTGGGTTTCATTTTACATGTCTTCAGAATTCCTTTTACTTTCTTCTCTGATTTCATTGAACCTCGAGAACTGCAAGTTTCACGTGATGACGTCCCACGATTTTCACAGCAACATTTTTTTTTCTTACATTTAAATGCGTATCCTACGATGTAATCTCGAGAATATGGATTTAATCTGTCTTTAGTGTCAAATGTTGGCTTACAAAGATAACTTATGATATCTTTCTGATTGTCAATATCTGCGTATTTAGTGCCTAAAAAATGCTCTACCATATTTGATTCAAGTCTGCAAGCATCCCCTGACTGATAATTTTCCTTTTTTTGGAGGTAAATGAGATTTGAGAGGTGGTTCGCCTCTCTTGAACTGTCTTGAATCTTGGACTTAGCAAGACGTTGGAAATTTGTTTTTTTAAACTGAGTATCATTTCCAAAACATGAGGCGACAACGTTTTTTGAGAATGGCTTATCTAATTTGCTTCGTCTTATTAATGAAGATGATTGATAGGTCTTAAATTTACAATGATTCTGATATCTAGGTGTTCTACCCAATTTAGTTGGAGACTTATTTTTTTTGTTGCGCGAGAAGAATGAAATACACAAATTCATGAACTTTTTTATACCTGGGTAAGTAGGTTGGTTTTTAACACTGACTTTATATTTATTATCATTGGATTTTATAAGTGATGAAAGGTCTTGGACAACTTTAACTTTTCTATTGTCTGTGCAGGTATTCTTCTGTGACGATCTATCTTGATTCCTGTTTAAAAGTTTGTGATTGATACTTTTTTCGTTACTTTTATATTTTTTCTGTGCGTCATTTATATTTTTTAGTGTTTGTTTTATAGCTATATTTTTGTTTTTAGTTTTATTTTTATGAATAAGAGGTAAAATCTTACTAATTTTACTGGGTTCATATTCATCATAGAATCTTGGTGATTTTGTAGCAGTGGGGCGTTTTTTGGCACAAAATCCCGTACCTTCTTCAATAGCCACTCTGCCTACTGTAATACTCTGATTTGGTATCTGCATGCCTACGTTATTGTTACCTAAACTACACAAGTGTCTAATCAAAGCTCTTTCATTTGACGACAATTTGATGCCAGTTTTAAAATCCACCATTTGAGGAGGCGTGAATTTCTGAGTATTGTTGAAATCATAGCTTACATCTTTTTGTAAACTTGCATTAAGATTGTGTTGACTCAAACCAAAGACAGCCGTTTCAATTACTGGCATTTGAGACGTCTTCCAATTTGGTGCTGTTTGGAAGTGGTAAACTTGTTTACAGCAGGGATGGTCTTTACTTGAAGGCTTTTTGCAAGATTTCGACGAGCAATAGCACTGCTTCAAAACGGGCTTTGTGTCACTTGTGTCACAGCATCGCTTCGATTTACTACTCGATTTTGATTTACTATCTTCTAGTTTGCATCCACACTGGACACTCTTTAGTTTATTTCGTTTCTTGGAACATTGTGTAGCCTCAGAACAACACGTAGATGTGACGGTTACATTGGACTTCTTTGATGCCGTGTCTCCTCTTGAGCCACTTTTTTTTGGTTTCTTCTGATGTTGTTTCTCATTATTACAAGTTTTTCTTTTACAGAGATCGGATTCAGCAGTTGATATTTTCTTATTTTCTGCTGTTGATGTGCATTTGGTCTTATTTTTCTTGAAAATTTTGGAAAAAAAATTCTTAATAACATTCTCTGCTTTAACTTCATACATCTGACATGTGTTGGTTGCATTTTTATGTACACATTGGTACTCAGGCTGCTTCTGTTTTTTGGGTTTACAACAGGGTTTTCCTGAGATTACTACAGGTTGCTTGGAAGAGGGTGTCTTGGTCTTCTTATCATTTTGGCTCTTTCGACTACTGGCTTGATTTTTCTTCGAAGCTTTATCAGCTTTACCACAATGAGGACACACATTTTCACGTGTTTTCGCCTTAGGTTCTTTCGTTAGACCTATTGTAGAGTCAGGTCTTATTTTACGATAATAACGTAAGATAAACGAAATAATTTGTTGTACTTTACCATTTAGCTCTGATTGGGGCGCATCTTGGTGTTGAAGTGATTTTTTGGTTTTCTTTTTTTTTTGTTTCGGTTTGCCACCGATTGCCTTGCTAGATGAAATATTGGAGGTAACCGTTTGACAACTATACGGTCTTTCTGCTTTACAAACAGATCTAATTTTACTGCATACTAAGGGTCTACATTCACATTTTACTGGAAGTTTGCATTCACATTCTACTGAGACACAGCATTTTTTTTTCTTGCAACACTTAGGAGACTCTAAGGGCTTACATTCGCATATTAGTGGTAGACACGGATTTTTTTTACGTTTGCATATTTTACAAGATGTTATGCTTTTTTGTGGTTTGCATTTGCAATTCGGTGCTTGACAGCACTGTTTCTCTTTTTTAGATTTAACTGGTTTGGTAGGGGGCTTTAAACCTTTGCAATGTTTGCAAACTGATTTGGTTTCAGGCGGTTTGCCTTCGCCGTCCATTGATAGACAGTACTTAGACTGCCTTGGTTTTTTAATATCAGTTCCACATTTATGTGGTTCAATAGGCTCACTTTTGATCTTCTTTTTACCTTTACAGTGTTTGCATACTTTATCAGGTATTTTACATTCACATACGAGCATTGATGGACAATAACTAATTTCTTTAGGTTTTTTAACAACGTTCTTACATTTATGAGGCTTGATAGGCTCACTTACAATTTTCTTCTTACAGTTTTTACATTTATCAGGTTTTACAAATTTACATTCACAATATCTAATCTCTTTAGGTTTTTTAACAACTGTTCCACACCTATAAAATTCTTTAGGCGGCTCACTTTTAACTTTCTTCTGGTCTTTGCAATGTTTACACATGTCTTTATCAGGTTTCTCGTACTTACATTCACATTCGAGCATAGATGGACAATAATGAACTGGTTTAGGTTTTTTAACAACAGTTCCACATTTGTGTGGCTCTATAGGCTCACTTTTAATTTTCTTCTTACCCTTGCAGTGCTTACACTCAGATTTATCAGATTTTGCTGCCTTACATTCACATTCGAGCATCGATGGGCAATAACTAATCTGTTTAGGTTTTTTAACGGTTGCACACTTATGACATTTGATTGGTTCACTCTTATTTTTCTTCTTGCTGCTGCAATTCTTACAAACTGGTACACTTTTTTTGGGCTTTTTGGAAATGCATTCCTTGGATGGGCAATGTTCTTTATCTTTAGGCTCTGGTTTTTTACACTTGCATATAAGTGTCGAGCCTTTCATTTGCAAAATACAATATTTACAAGCTGATGGATTTTTGCGGGGTTTCATCGGTTTACATTCAGGTTTTGCTGGTGGATGGCACTTGGATTGTTCCTTCACACTCGAGTCTGGCGGCATACACTTAATTTGCTGTTTACAAGTTTTACAAGGTATTTCTTTGCATTCGCATTCCACAGATGAACAGCACTTCGGTTCTTTTTGTTTACCTTTACCAGCTTCTTTGGATTTATTATCCTTGCGGCTTTTACAAGATGAGGTAGTTTTCTTAGGTTCCATGTGCGGACAATCGCCTTCCGCTAGTTTATGTTTATTTTTCTTACAACCTTTTTTACACTCTGGAGGCGTAGGCGGAGGCGGAGGCGGAGGCTTACATTTGCAACTTTGCGCGGGTTTGCACTTGCAGGCCATTGAGTGACAACTCATCTTTTCAGTGGACACTGATGCGTTTTTAGTAGATTTTTTAGTTTTAACAGCTGGGCACGGTTTTTTTCCCTTGCAAACTGTTAAGACGGTTATACTTTTCTGTGGTTTTTGAGATTTAGAATTTTCCTTTAATGCTGGACACTCAAGCCCTTTTTTTTCTTTACGTTCCGAATTACATGTATTGGATTTTTTAGAATTACATGTATCTGACGACAAACACTTATTGCTGTCATGTTTTTTTGCAGATTTGTTTTTTATGGATTCTTTAGAACTTTCAGCGGTCGGACACTTAGTATGTTTATTTGTTTTTGAAACGCTCGTACTTTGTCGGGGAGTTATGATTTCCCATCTTGTACACTCTGTACAAGTATGATTGTTAGGTTTTTTTTCCAGCGAGATAGGTTTGTTGACATGCAAAGAATTTTTTTCTGATAAGGGACACTGGCCTTTGCAAAATTCAACCCTGAAACTATAATTAGAACAAACATTCATGCTTTTTTTGCCCGAAGGTAGTTTACAGAAAACTTCTTTAGGATCCTTACTGCCACATAAACATTTACTATCTTTAGATTTTTTTGCAGGTTTTTTTTTAATTGAGGAATCAGTCTTCTGGCTTAAAGATGAGACGGAATTACGATCTCCACAATCAAGACTCTTATTTTTAACTTTTTCTTTCTTTTTTTTCGGAGGTATTTTACAACTGCCTTGCTTCTGTGGAATTTGTTGTTTAACTTTTTTTCCTTCAGGTTTTCGTTTGCAAAAACAGCGCCTGATATATAGAGTAGTTGTTGCCAGCACTCCTTGAGTTTGATTTGATTTACTTTTGACTGGATAGGCTGGGCAGACCGATGGGTGTGGTTTGCATGTGAGTCTTATTCCTTGTGGTGATGACATGGGTGATAAATTTGATTTATCTTGACCTTTTCGTCGCTTACTAGTAGTAGAGGAAGTAGAAGTAGCAAGACAGAGCTTAGCTGGACATTTTGTGGCCGATGGTTTTATTTTCTTTTCTGATTTCTTTTTTTGGCATTTAATCTTTGGTGGCGGGGATGTTTTCGCCTTCGATTTATTTTTTTGCGATGTGCAAGAATTAGTAGAGGAAGAAGGCACAAGACAAAGGCCAGCCGGACATTTTGATAGCGATTTTTTAGATTTTTCTCTTTTCTTACATTGTTTTGGATTTTTGCAAGTAGCAATTGAAGAAGTAGATAAAAGCCATATCCCACTGGGGCATATGGGTTGCGGTTTTTTTAATTTTTTGTCCATTTTCTTCGGTTGACATTTTGTTTTCGATATACTACTGAAAGAACTAGGAGCAGTACAAAAGCCAGCGGGACATTTTGATCGTGATTTTTTAGACTTTTTACTTGGTTTGATACATTTGACTTTCGATTGTTTTCGTTGGGCTGGAGGAATACTACTGGAAGAACTTGCATTACAAAGCCCAGCTGGGCACTTTGATTGCGATTCTTTTGAATTTTTGTCCGATTTCTTCTGCTGAGATTTGGCTTTTGATTGATTTTTTCGAGCTGGACAAATACCTGTGGAAGAACTAGTGGCCCCACATGGACCAGATGGGCATTTTGATTTCGTTTTCTTTACTTTTTTGTCTGATATCTTCTGATGACATTTGGTTTTCGATTGATACTTTAGAGCTGGACAAACATTGGTGGAAGAACTATTTGTATCAGAAAGCCTAGCAGGACATTTTGATTGGGTTTTTTGCAACTTCTTTTTCGATTTCTTCCGCTTGCCTTGGGTCTTGGATTTATCACTAACACCCGGACAAATGCCGAAAGATGAAGTAGATGGGATCCAAATTCCAGACGGACATTTAGGTAGCGATATTTCATTATTAGACATCGGAGGTCTTCGAGTTGGACAAATATCAGTGGAAGAATCCAGTTCAACAGAAATCTCTCCGGGACATTGAGATTCCGATGTTTTCATCTTTTTTTTCGGGGGTGTCACCCGACACTTCTGGCATTCACACGGACATGATATATTCAACAGCGATATGGCTTCCTTCAAAGACTGGGCAGAGTGACACTTATTTTGTAAAGCAATTTCAGTGATAGCTTGTAGACATTTATCAGGATTGCAGCATATGGGCACACTCGTTTGTGATGCACATTTATGGGGCATGACGCAGTTTTTGCTGCATTGTGATTCGACGGCAGTGGGTTTCTTATTGGGGCACTTGACAGGTTGACACTGATAAACGGTCTGTATATTCCTGAAAGGGCTAACTTCAAAAGTAGAATACAATACAGTATTAGCCTGTATTTTAGATTCCACGGCTTTATCGTATAACGGTCGCCGAGCACTTACCAAAGCAAATGATCCTTTGGATTTGTCAGAAAACTTGGAAGTACTTTGCCTTTCTATAGTTAATGTTTTATACGTTGATACACTAATATTACAACAGTTTAAATCACTCGTTTGACCATTGAAGGACTTATCTTTCACTGGAACATGCGCATTTGTAGTACAAAAACAGCGCGAAGCGTAAGAATGAGGGGCTGAGTTTGGGTTCAGTAAATTCATTAAATTTGAACCAGAAAATGTGATACTATTAACACTTTTAAAACTAAAATTCGAATAAATGTTAGTTAGTAATAGGGATTTTGAAGGAGATTTAAAACTATTGTTACTAGATAAGGCAACAGGTTGTCCTGGCTGAAATGACGTTCGCAATGATTTCAGTTCTTGATTCTTGGTTTGGTTGGTCAAGTTGTTGTCTTTCTCATCTAGTTTAGACCGTACCTTTATCTTGACAAAGTTACTTTTTGTTGCTATATTTGGTGATTGATTACAGCAGAATGAACGAATTGAAATTACATTTCTTGTGCCTTTTTTCAATTTGTCTGTTGGCTGAGTCAAAATATTTACTGCATATGATTTAATAACTGGTTTTCCTTCAATACCATGTAATGTTTTCGAAACTCCTTTAATTGACGCTACAGTTGAATTATTTCGGCTAGATTTAAGTGTAATTTGGTCCTGAGTCTCGTCTAATTGACCATTTAAGTCACTTAACGACTTTTCTATAATATCTTTAATACTCAATCGGTTAATGGGAGACGTTTCTTCTAATGTTGCTTTTCTTAGTGACAACAAATTAAAACAATCGTGTGATTTGCGTTCTTTTGACAACCATGAACAATAGCTTGGCCAACATTTTATTTCTTTGCCTTTGGTGACAATTTTTCCAGTCCTGGTTTTTTTGTTTTTCTTAATCTCAATTTTGTGTTTTTCTGTGGGTTGGACCAGTTGTTTCTGTCTATATGAGCTTTGGCTCTCATGCTCGCGTTTCTGGCTAGCCAGTTTGTCAGAGAGCCTTCGATTTTCTTCTTCTATGCTAGTTGTGACACGCTTGTTTGGTGCATATACCGACTCCACTGTGATTTCAGACACTGGTTCTATTTTCCCAAATAATTTAGTTGATTTTTGCAATAACCGTATAATTTTTTCAGTAGATTTCCACAAATTTGTTTTCTTACTTTTGTCTTCACTTAAATCACTTCGCGTTTTCTTTCTTGGCCCACTACTTATTAAAATTTTGTTCTGGTGAGGATTCGATTTAACCATTTCATCATTCATGAGCAATGTGTTTTTGAATTTAGACTTTGATTCTTTTACGAGAACCGATATTGTTTTGTAAGGATTTTTGATCTCTCCTCTCATTTTGCCGTTTAACGCTTTCATTGATCCACGCGATTTAGAATGTCTTACATGTTTCGAGCATTTCTTCACAGGGGTCTTCGGGTTCATAATTTCGTCAACATTCAAAACATTGGTGTTAATTGTCGGCGGTTTATTATGTAACAATAATGTATTGCTTTCTTTAGATTTTATTGTTATCGCACTGCTAAATTTAGTCGTACACGTGCAAGGGTCAGAATAAACATTTTTTTCCTTCAAACGTAAAGCCTGATCGTTTCGGCTACGACTATGGGGACATAAGCTGGTTTTGGAGCTGTTATTTGTACGACCCGCGTGACCATGGCGGCGACGTTGTCGTTTATGGTGAGAACATGTTGACAGACTGCAAATGCAACAGCTATAGCATTCGCCAAGTTCTTTATGACCTAACGCTTGACTTTTATCAACAAGTTTGACGAGTTCTAGCATAGCGCCGGCTCTCTCAGCATCTTCCGAGCCTCTACGGGTGGACGGCCCGTGTGACCTTAATTTAATATCTTCTCTTTCTCCAGTTCTATTTATTCCAGATAAGATATCGCTCTTCACTTTATCATATTCAGCTATCAGCTTATTTAGGAATTTCCTTTCTCTTGTTGTTAATTCTTTTCCGTTATTCCGGCTTGCTTCAGGACCCAAATTTATCATTCGCTTCAACAAACTATGTTTGCTCGATAAATTATCACAAAAACAAGAAGTATAGGAACCAGTTCGGGCTGTTCCCGACCCATCTGGTGGACTCTTCATTTTTGACAGAGATTTTAAGTTTTAAAACATAACAAGACACACTTACGAGCAATCTTGCTGACGTTGGACAACAAAAATTTCATATTTACATCGTGGTCATCTACTTCACATGACACCACAAGACGACGTTACCTGCGAAGGAACAGCTTTGTCCAGCATTTTTCGTAATAACTATGTAATCATAGAACTAGTTGGTTATATCACTGCTGCTTGCAATATTATAATTCCCACCAGCTCTGCCTACTAAGGTGCCATTCAACCAAACGAGGATAATAATTAGTCTTGGTTTAAATCGCTCTTTATTTGCGAGTTAATAAGTTTTTCATATTTTAAACATAAAACTACCGTGAGACTCACTCATAGTGACATAAAACGGATCTACTCATGTTTTTATATCGAGATTAGCTCGACATGTTTTGGGCCAATTCGTGACCCATCGTCTGGAGCCATGCGCTACGGCGGCGGATAGACGCGGATTGAATTGGCCCGAAACATGTCGAACTAAGTTATTCCGAGCCTAAACATTATTACATACATAACATACATAACCGTCACGCCTTATTCTCTGCGGGGTAGGCAGAGACAACAGAGCGCCATTCGCTTCTATTCTGACATACTTCTCTCGCTTCACTCACATTCATAACTCTCGTCATACACGCTCGACGGTTTCGGGTACTCCTAATTTGGCCTCCCTTTAGTACATCGTCGATCTGGTCGATATACGTTCTTCGGGGGCGCCCTCGACTGACTTGCCCAAACACACTTCCCTTGTAAATTTGCTTACATATCCTTGCTTCATCCATTCTCTCCACATGCCCAAACCAACGCAGCATACCCTTCTCTATCCGTGTTATAATACTCTCTTTCAGACCACACTTCTCCCTAATCACGCTATTACGCACCCTATCAGTAAGTTTGATACCACTCATGCTTCGCAAAGAACGCATCTCAACCGCATTTACTCTACTTTCATGTCTCTTCTGCCACACCCAACTCTCGCTGCCATACATCAAAGTAGGCACAAGCACACCGTTGTGAATAGCCAGACGAGCATTTTTAGAAATTTCCTGACGGCTCACAACTGAGTGAAGTGCTCCATTCATTTGATTTCCCGCTTTCACTCTTCTTTCGATATCCTCATCGTACTTACCGTCACTCGTGAACATTCATCCCAAATATCTAAACTCTCTCACTTGTTCTAATCTTTCACTTCCAACTGTTATAATACATTCAGTCATCTCGTCGTTCTTCTCTATCACCATAACTTTCGTTTTACCTACATTCATTTTCATTCCCTTATTATCAAAAGATTCGTACATTAGAGTCACCATGTCCTGTAACTCACACGCCGACGATGCAAGGAGCACCTGATCATCGGCATACAAGAGACATTTGATGAGAGACTCCTCTATCTTCAATCCACAGTCTCGCTCTTTTAAGTCGAGTAAACAGTCATCCATGAAAAGATTGAATAGCCACGGCGATGCTACACAACCCTGTCTGACACCCCGAGAAATGTCAAACCAGTCCGAATAGGCACCGTTCAATCTGACGCAAGCTCTGGAATCCTTATATAAGGATTTCAGAGCCTGTATCAAGTCGCCATCCACTCCTCTCCTGGACAACGTTGACCACAGTTCATCCCTCTTCACTCTATCATAGGCTTTCTCAAGATCCACGAAAGCGCAGTACACTTTTTGGCCTTTCGCTAGGAACTTCTCGGCTACACACCGTAATGAGAAAACCTGATCCGTACATCCCATTCCCTTTCTAAAACCCGCTTGCACATCCCAAATACTGCTCTCAGTTGCATTTATCACTCTTTCAATCAAAATTCTCGCATACAACTTGCCTACTATGCTTAAAAGACTGATACCTCGATAATTTTTGCATTCTTGCTGTGAGCCCTTCCCTTTAGAAACAAACATTATTATCGTTTGGTTAAATGGTTATAAACGGGAAAGTAACTTTATTATCGTTTGGTTAAACGGTTATAAACGGGAAAGTAACTTATTTATCTATTACGTTTTCACGCTTATAACCGTTGAATAAATTTCGACAAAACTTGTAGAGGTAGTCGTAGGTCATGGACGGACATTTAACCTATTTTTATTCTAAAAACGCAGCAAATAATAAATAAATGGAAATTATTTGGTTAACGGTCAGTTTACTGTACTGATTACTGAAAAAATACTGTAAAACTTGTCAAAACATCGCGCTCGTTTTTAGGGTTCCGTACCCAAAGGGTGAAAACAGGAGGACTCTATGACTGAGACTGCGCAGTCCGTCAGTCTGGCACCAGGTTATATCTCACGAATTGTGTTAGCTAGGCTGTTGAATTATTTACGGGGGGTTGCCATACAATAATCGTGATTTTTTTGTATTTTTGGGTCGATATAAATAACGATCCGTGGTGTCGGATTTAGAATAACAACTCTCCATTTATTCCGTGAATGTCGTAAGAGGCGACTAAGGAAATAAGTTAAGGTACATTTTAGGCGACAGGCTAGCAACCTGTCACTATTATACCTGCTAACTCAAAACCTAAAAAACAATGCTAGAAGTGTCCACGAAACGTGTAATTGTCATTCCACTTCTAGCATAATTTTAGTTTGAAAACAGATGGAAGAGGTAATACAATAATGACAGGTTGCTACCCTGTCGCCTAAAGCATGCCTATTTCCTTAGTTGCCTCTTACGACATCCACGGAAGAAATGGAGAATTGTTATTCTATCCAGACCCAGAGACACCACACAGGATACACTTTAAAGTAAATAATAAATGAAATTCAAATAAAATGAGTATTTAAGGTGGACTCCGGTACAAAAAACTACATTTTTTGGTACGGAACGGAACCCGCCGAGCGCGACTTCGACTCGAGTCCGGTTTTGTTGGCAGTGCACGACCGTGTTTTGTGACTGTGTTAGGGCGGCCTACATTATCCAAAAAACACGAAGGCACAAAATTATAGAAGCTCACACAGCATATTACGGCACGGCACTGCTGCCAATGTTAGATGATCGGCTCACTCAACCCAACTGTTATTAAATATCTACCGCGAGAAAAAAAGATAACTCGACGAAAACTGTTCAGAACACTATGTGAAAACGCAGCATTGGGACAGTGCACAGTATCCGTCACTGAGAGAATCGTGGTGACTACCAAAATTTCGTGACTAGCGAAAGATTTGCTGGAGAGGAGACCCTATGGTCTATTCTTTTAGGTACTTAAAAAAAGATAAACTAACCCGACAAAGTTAAAAATCACGTAAGGTATGTGTTGCTACATTAAAAACGACACTTTCTATTTTAGTCGCATTACACTGATCTTACGTGATCTTTGACTTTGTCGGGTTGGCTTTGTTTGTTTACCCTTTTTTTAATGACCTAAAAGAATAGACCACAGAGCAAGGCTGACCAAACCAAGGCTTGTGTGCCGGCAAGCTGACGGCACAGGGTGGCAGCTCTTTCAACCTGATTGGCGGTTGCGTAAGGCCGGCCACATACATACGGAATTCCGTTTCGGAATATCACATCTACGATATACCTACGACATCCATGGCCCAGCCAAATACAGACGGAAGTTTTCCGTTCGGAATTCCGAACAGTAAGCTTCCGTCTGTATTTGGCCGGCCTAAAATCGTTGAGCCCGCCATCGCCAGTTATAAAAAAATTGTGCTCACTTGGAAAATCATATTAGCCAGCTTTGCCCTATACTAGAGACCTTTAGGTACTTAAAAGATGGTAAACAATCTTGACGTGTCTTTTTATTTAAACATACACTTTATAAATCAAAATCTTTACATTTTACAATTTAGGTATGAAAAAATCATTTACTTTCATAATTGAATTGTATATTGTAACGATTTTCATTTTTAGACTGGGTATTTCAATAAACAGACATGTCAAGATTGTTTACCATCTTTTAAGTACCTAAAGGTCTCTAGCATAGAGACTGCCTTTAAAGCTCCAAATACACTGACAGCCGAAGCGAAGAGGTGCGACTCGGAGGCGTAGTAGGTACGAACGCAAAGCTTAGGTGTTTCCCGGCCGGTGCGATGTGCGCGCTCTTTCACTTGGTTTTTAACACAACCGATACCGTAACGCCACCGCGCCGTGCCGCCTCGCTTTTGCCAGTGCGTTTGCTTTAACGAGATACTATTTTCTTAGGTTTTGGTGTAGTCTTACCGCACAACACAAGTGGTGACAACATCAACCTCCCCTCGGTCAGTTGCACGCATTACCTCACGTCTTCATATCGACTTGTGTGCACATCCATGACTGACCGCCGACGCGGACTCACTACTAATTTGATGGTTTAACATGGAGAAACATAACTTCGCGACTAATTTCTTACCTCCAACGCTAAAGCATTTCAGAAAAAAATATTATGACGTTCGTTGTCACGGTGACAAAAGTGTTTAGCGTGTTGCTAGCCAGGCTCTGAGTTGAGAATGAGGTTGAAAGGTGAGTTTGTCCAGCAGCAGTGGACGGACGAGTCAAACTGCCGCTTCATGAGCTTCGGATTACCATAAGCCTGGTTGTCCTTTCACAAAAACATGGTTTTGCTTTCGTAGTGATACACGCGTACCGGCGGCTAACATAAAATAGCAATTTTTTAAATCAGTATTGGATCACGGTAGTGTTTTTGCCTTCAGTTACGTGGATGCATATGGGACGCGTATAGGTACGTAGTTAAATTGCCTATGTAGTCAGTATTATTTCTGACTAGTATTTGTATACGCATACCTACATTGAAGACCTAGGGCAGCTATGACGATAATATCTGTACCTACGAGGGAAAATCTGGGGGTAAGAAAGAGCCCCTGCCACGAGAGATAAGTACGCACCACAGGGACACATTCCGAAGTTTTTAACCCTCATAATGTAAGTTTTTTATTTAGGCATATATTAGGCAGTTATTTACTAAAAATAATAGACAAAAGTAGGCCATATGAACCAACGAAGTATGGTATTACTTAAGCTAACGATGAATTATTCTTAGGTAGACCTAGATTACCGGCATTTTTAAAGTTTTTATCACAATACCTATAAAAGTAACCATAGCACTTCGGTACTTAATTGTTGTTTTATATGTATACTCTACCTAAACACTGCAAATGAAAAAGCTACCTTCTGTACTTAGGCATAGGTATTGGAGAAATATATCTTAGAAATAGTTATACTTATGCCTATCTTTGCCGATACCTGATACTTATCGTAGATATCACAATAAAATGAATTAGACTACGCTAAAATATGAATCAGAACTCAATCAATGATGGCCATCCGTTCGACGAAAGTTGTGCGTAGAATTTATTCATCAAGGAGGTTAGTGACTTGAAAGACACCTGCGCGACAGGTTGCACTCAACTTAACTTACCTTTAAAAGTTCTCCAACTAAAGTCCAGGGTCGCCAACGGTCCGTCACTTAAAATAAACACTCACAAGAATCACAAACACCAAATTTCACCACTCGAAGAAAGTACGAAACAAGTTACTCCGCGAGTTTCCGCTACTAACTTAGAAAGCTACGAACCGGCGTACGCGTTCGAACGCAAACGCAAACTAAGGGAACAGAAGCTTTACCAACTGCCACCGGTCTAACGAACCCCATAAACTTGATTTGCAGCTTTATAACGCTGCCAGCGCCATCTAGGGACTCGCGTCCGCAATTTTAGAACACGCAACGTGCGGAGTAGTCTTGTCGAATTAGTGCAGCAATAAGCTTATAGATGTCACTTGTAGCAATCTTTTCAAGTCTACTGCATTCAATAACCCTTTCAGACCGGCTCTTAAACTACGACGATTTTCGTAGGAAAAAAATGCGATCTATAGTAAATTTGAGACGTAGATTACGTTTCCGAGGAAATTTTCCAGATTTTCCAGCTGCAAGTCGGAAAATTTTGCCACCAACAATTGTATAATAGAGGGCCTTTACTATCCTTAACACATTTGTGACACACACAATTGTGTTCTAGTGGGCCCAACACTTCATCCGTAGAATTGGAAAATCACACAATTGTATCAACTCGGGCCCTATAGTACAGTTATCACAATTGTGTTTTTCAACTGTAAAAAAATGGCTTTTGTATAATTTGCGAACAAATAAGGGATTTTTATATAAATTGTTGGTAAGAAATGATTTTATAAAAATAATCAATATTTTCACTAAAAATCTGATATTTATGTAATTTAACTTGTCATTGCAAACTGTTCCAACAGTTCTACAGTAAAGTAATTTTCAAAATTTTCTACAGACATGTGGACAGGTTCAACCGTCCGAGGAGTATCTTCTGGAATTGATTTACTTCTTAAGCGTTTCTTTTGCTACCTCAAAGTAGTTGACAAGGAATCATCATCATCACAACAGCTCCCGGCTTTAAGTGATGATATGGAGGAAAAATGATCAATTGGCGGTAGTATTACGCCCTGCTCATCGTAATTGCCGTCTTCGCCAGAGATGTTCTCTTTCAGCATCATTTAAAAGCCAGAACACTGTCCTAAACCTTAAAAATAAAAACACTAGTCATATCGTACATGCCCGAAATAAAAACGCTCTGGCCCAGAGTGTCACAATTGTGTCATAAAAGTTCGTTCAGCCACACCACAGTCATAAATAAGTAATTATGAATGATATTAGCAAAATCACGTAGGAAAATTACTAATTCAAACAACCAACAATAGATAAATTATCCTCCAGAAGAAAAAAACAGATTTAATTTACTTGCATTTACAAAAGTCGGAAATGAAATTTTACACTAAACTTGATAGATGCAAACTTGCACACCGAGTGCCTGAGGTATGAAATTTGAATTGGAAGGGATACTTTGAAACTCGCGCAATCGTGTGGTGCTGAGCCCGTCTGCTTCTAACGTTAAATCAACGAAAAAAATGCAACTTTAACAACCCGCACAATTGTATTGGCCGGGTCTGAAAGGGATAACAATTTTATTATTCAAGGAATTCATCTCACATTCAGACAGAGGTCGTCAACACATATCTACGCTCGTATTCCCAAATAGAGTAGGCAGAGCACATAAAACGCTACGTAGATAAACGATGACTATTTCATGTTTAGTGGCCACCTTTAGCATATTGTTTTTAGCTTTGAGTTAATATTAGGTACCAAACATAACATCCGTCGATGAAATTAATAATTGTTCTGTACCAAATTATAATCATACGGATACGGTAATTAGTAATTAAATTACCATCTTCCTATGCCAACTAAATTTTTGGAACAATTTTCCCCCTTCAGCAACAAAAATGTTAACAAAGAATTCGGAGCAAAAGCACAGCGCGGCGATGTTTAGATAATTATTTCACTTAAGTTAAATAAATACAAAGCAATAAAATCTGTTATTTATTATATCTTACTGGATTCATACTTCACTTACTTGTGGTAATAAGGTACAATTTTAAAACGCATTTCTCAGCCTCGATTACAAAAATAACGAAAAACAGTATGTTACAAAAAAATTCTGGCTCGCATATCACCTTTTGCATGATAATCTTTATATGTATAGTGAAATAAACTAATAAATCGCGTATTAAATCGAGTTAACTATTGGCAGCTTCGATATGAAGGGCTACGGGCAAGCCCAGAATATGTCGACTAAAACGCAACTATGACGTGAGTTAGGGGGCGTCCATAAATTACGTGAGGTGTTTTAGGGGGGGAGGTGGTCGAGTCAAATCTCATCTAATCTCATGTTGGAGGGAGGAGGTATTTTGGTCAATTTAAGGCCTAAGGTATTAAAAACCGAAGTGAGGATGTGGATGGCGCTTTACATTTGACACTTTATGAGTGTATCCGAACGAAGAAAAATTTAAGTTTTTTTTTTAAGTTAAGTACATCATTCACTTTATTTTTTCTTTTCAAATAAATACCTGTCTTTTCTTTTTACAATAGTACCTAATCCAACGCGTTTACGTAACAAACCCTCATTTTAAAAAATCTCACGTGAGATTTGGGGGTGGGGGAGGGGGAGGGGGTTGGACAAAATTTCACGACATCTCACCAGGGGGGGGGAGGCTCAGAAAATTGAAAAAAACACCTCACGTAATTTATGGACGCCCCCTTATCTGTTTATTTCACTATTATTATTTGTTTGTATTATTACATATTATCAAACTTCTTAGGCCAAATTGGGTCTGAATGCTTAGTGCAATTTAAACTGTCACGAATCGATAACGACTTCGTTTGCGAATTAACGCGAAATTGTACGAAAACTGAGACAACGCCTCCAAGTGGAACGTTTGCACAACTGCTGCGGTCGACACGTCTCCATACATTATTCGCGTCAATTCAAAAACGAAATCGTCAAATTAAAATCGATGTCGATTTTTGGTGCGTTAGACAATAGCGCTGCCGGTTTAAAGGAATCAGCCTTCAGTGCCAAATAACAAACTAAACACCATTCATTTGTCCCAAATCATTAGTAGCTACTACAGTAAACGACAAGAATGTATCGACACGGCCAATGCCTAAAGATATGTTTAGACGCTCTTATGATTTCCCCGTGATAAGTCAGTGCCCGTGATTATACAGGGCGGCCGGAAATTGACCAAATATTTTAACCAGTGGTCGGGTAGGTACATGCGTCAGAAAACCCAAAAAAATATTTCTTGGAATTTTTCACTATTAACCCTGTGGGGCACAATGTTTCATCGCTTTTAAGGTCTATGCGCCCTCCGTTATGCCTACTTCAACTGCTTAGAACAATAAAAGCAAGTAATAACGCACCGCGTGAGCGACAACTTTATCGTAGCAGGCGTTTTTAAAAAAACACTTTCAGTTCAACAAGCCTTCAAGTGGCATTCTCACACTTCCTATCTAAGAACTGTTCATTTTATTAGGCTTGTAAGAAGCCTACATTGTTCACAGGCGCAACATCAATTTATCTGTGCAACGTCCATCGTCTGCACGATCCATCAAAAATCAATCCCAATGCTAAGAATTCAGTAAATGATGAATTCTTATTTGCAACAGCAAAAGAGGCATTCCCTGCAGCATTCAAAGCAGCAAATACACGGTGTCCAAATAAGTATCCCCAATACAAAAAACAAACAACCAAGCAGCCGCCTGAAAAAGGTACGGACGAAGTAACCGCAGTTTCTAACGTAAATAAAAAGAACCATCCTCTTTCTAAAATGTGTCTTGTAAAGCTCTTGACACTCGATATCCTTTGGATCCTTCTTTTGAGTACGCCATCGGCTAAAAATGGGAAATGGGGCTCTTATTGTCTTCACTCTGGCTTCTCTAGTAGATCTGTTACTGCTAATGGACCGTTTCTGAACCATATCCTTTTGTTTCGATTCCTTGACATCTTTTCTGGGTGGTGGGTCTTTTGTTTTACTTTGGTAGTTTAATGTAAGCACTTTTCCTTTCTTCTTTTCTTCTTTCGGCAGACTTTTATTTCTCTTTTCACTTACACTTTTCGCCTTCTTTTTGTCCTTCGATAGGCTTACATTTTTCTTTTTATTTAACTTTTCAACTTTCTTTTTTTCTATTTTTATTCCTGTCTCCTTCTTTTTATTTATTTTTGACTCTTTAGACGCGATTTTGTGTTTCTGTCCATTTATTCTTTCTACTTTTTTACCCTGTTTAGCTAAGTTGTTAATTTTACGGTTATTATTTTTTTTAATTTCGTTTGCCTGTTTTGCCGCGCGTTTATTTTCTAGTTTATTTCTTTTTTCTAACCGCCTTGCCTCTTTTGCTGCTTGTGTAGATTTTTTTTTATTTAACTTTTCCATCTTCTTTTGCTCTTTAGCTAAGGTTTTATTTATTAGTTTAATTGTGTCTGATGGGACCTTTTTTTTAACTTTTAAGCTTACGTTTTGCTCTGTGGTCTGTTTTGTTAAATAATTGTTTCTATTGCTATCTTTTAGGTTTTTGGTCTTGAGTTTCTTCGGCTTTTTATCTTTTCGTTCCTTTTCGATGCTGTTTGTTATAATTTTTTCTTTACATTTTTCACAAATAGAAGTCCCACAAATACAACAAGGGCTTGACTTAGATAAAGGCATGTTTGACTGTTGTTTTGATTCCTTAACGTTTTCTTTTGAAATCGCATTCACATGTTTGCATTTTGTACATTTTCTTTGTTTATCCATATTACACGTAACGCCATGAGCTGTCATAACTTGTAGATTTTTCAGTATTGGCTTACATGTAGAAGCAGAAGCTTGATTGCTCCGCGAAATGGCGGCCTTGCTGTTGTTCCAGGCTCCAGCTGTGAAAAAAGCACAACAGACTTGTTTGGTCTTATTTGCAGTCATCATTGTGGGACAGTTCACTGGAGCCTCTGTTATTAATTGCAACGGTGGTACACATCTGCTCGACGCGCTTGTTTGCTTGTCTTCGGTAGTATAAATTTTCGTTTTACACGGCGCACAGTCTGGGAACCCCTGCTTTAAAGGCTTTGCTACATCTTGTGTCGTATTTATTTGCATTACTTTGCACTTGGTTCTTGTTTGTGTGCCTTTAATAAAAGGTTGCCCGTTTTTATAACAATTACAATCTGCAGGTGGCTGTTTTAGGCACATACAGCCGCCGGTTTTATCCTTCTTGACTTTGAAGGAGATTCCAGTTCGTCTCACTCTAGCTTTTATAGGTCGTGTACATGACAAATCTATGTTTTCTTCACCCTGTTCGCCTGTTTTTCTTCTGTATATCTTAGCATTAACTCTCCTCCCACAACTGAAATGAGAGCTTATGCTATGTGTTGGGCACGACAACGATCTCCATTCACAGTCATTTTTTCTTTTTTTTCTAATATATACTTTAGCCTCTACATTTTTATCACAACTAAACGTCGTGTTTGTGCTACGTGACGAGACATTGACACCTTTAGTCTCTACAGATGCTCTTTTCATAATGTATCTTTTTTGTTTGAGCTTAGTTCCGATTCTTATGCCAATGCTTGGAGTTGTATTTGTGCAGCATGAAGAAGCAATGATGTTTTGAGTCATGACAGCCTTATTAAATGGTACAGCTGACTTCGTTTTTGCACTGATTTTTTTTTGTTTTTGTTTGGCTTGTATCTTAGCTGCAATTTTTTTAGATATCTTTGCTGTTGTTGACACTGACCCTTTATCCTTGATATTTAATTTTTTTTGTGTCATTTTTTCTTTTTTGATTTTTTTATTACCTTTCTCCTTCTTTTGTTTAGTCTTTGATTCAATCTTATTAGCTGCACCTGAACTTTCACCCTGGACAGAGACTTCAGCATTGCTAGTCTTGGTAGAATCTTGCAATAACAAAGCTTCGATCGCGTTTGCAGTATTTTTCTGATGCCTTGGTTTCATAACTCTGATACCTTTAGATTTCATTGATTTAGATATAAATGTACTAACACTACTACTCCTTTTTACGGGTGATAAAGTTTTTTTGTTTTTTGTAGTTTTCTTTAGTAGTCTCTGCGTAATAGTCACCTTTGGTACACTAATCTTATCAGTACTTGTACTTCTACAGTTCAAAAGAGGATCAGCGTCTGCAGTTTTAAGACTTTTGTTTTTTCGTTTGGGTTTATCACAAACCGTAGCTTGATTTTTCATTCTATCGTTTCTCACTTTTGGTTTGACGACTTGTTTGTCTTGATTTATCCTCCCGATTTCTTTTAAAAGCCTTTTACTGTCAACTTGCAAGACTTTAACAGCAGTTTTCGCCAATCCTCTTGCTTTAATGGACTTTGTTTTCCTTACTTTAGGCAGAGTTTGCACGCGTTTGAAGTTAGTTGCGTAGTCAGTATTTACGTCCTTGGAATTGTTTCTTAGGTGTTTACGCGCTATATTACAGTCAACGAATCTGTAACAAGAATACTCTTCGTCAAGAGCTTGTTCAGTCTGAGGCAAGGTTGTTTTCAAGAGGTTTTTACATTTAGCTGCAATGAGGTGGGTTAATTTCGTTTCATTTTTCTTATTTGGCAGCTTTATGGTATATTCCATCTTATGGCCTTTTGTAAAATTATCTTCAGTTTTTCTTAACACACAATCGATTGTATCGATTTTCTTAATCGGAGGCGTTTGGACACATTTCTTTTGTTTTCTCTCAGGTGACTCGCGTTTCTTTTTTACAGGTGCTTTATATTGCGACGAGCAATTACTTTTTTTATCTCCTGACATCATAAGAAGTGCTTTCTCATCCCATAATTCCGCTTGAACACACTTGGTTTTGTGTTTAAACCGTTTTCTACGAATGCAATTAGTTCCAACGTCTCTTTTCGCAACCTGGCAATTAGTTTTTTTCTCATTCATAGACTTCTGCGAATGGATTTTGTCTGTTAAATAATGAAATCTGGATACTTGATGTTTTTTATGCAGCGAGTCTCTAACCAAGTTGGGTTTATTTTTCTTAGCAATGGCTTTGGGTTGTATTTGAGCTATTCCACAACATAAATATTCTTGTCTGTAACAACTATTAGGAGTGTGAACTGTGTGTTTGTTTGAAATTTTCGAAGCAAACGAAGGAAAGTCACCCAATTGGCATTGAACGCTATTTTCTTTATTTTGGTGACGCATTTCACCCAAGTTGTGATTTTGGCACACTTTGAAACTTTTCGATTTCTGAGAATGTAATAAACAGTCTGATCCGCGCCGACCATCACTTTTAGATTTTTTTAGATCATTTTCAAGCACTTTGTGCTTGCGACGTTGCTTAAGTGACTTAAACGAAGTTTTGGCTTCTTTATCAAATTGTTTGCTAACTTGAGTTGCTGTAGTTTTAGATTCCGTCTTATCGTTTCGCTTGAATAGTGATTTACAACGAGTCAATAGTCTTTTTAAAATAATCAGACCGCTTAAAGACGACTTTAAAACATTCTCAATACCTTTATGTGGAACAGATTTCTCTTTTCTTTTTTTGACTGTTCGACTCTTGTTACTAACTGAATATAATCGAGTGTCTTCTAAACTATTTGGGATGTTTAATTCATCTGATTTTCGATGCGTAGTATTATCGCTTTTCAGTAAAATAATTTCACTTTTGCTTCGATTAAATTTTTCGCTGGTTAATGGATATATCGTTTCAATTTTGTATGTTTTTTTATTATGGGGAACATTGTTTTGAACTTTAGAAATATCTAAAGATTGAGTTGACTTGGATTTGTAAAATGGTTGAGATGTAATCGTTGAAACTGTTGATATATTGCTTTTATCAGTTTTGGTACCCATGTTTTTAAGTTTATTTCGATATTGTCCGGATTTTTTATAACTGTCACATGTTCTATAAACATAAGTAGCAGGGTTTTGATAAATCATTTTTGCTTGACTTACTAAATCTGAATTCCTGTTTTTATTAAACTCCTGGTTGTATATTTTCTTTGAATCGCTAACATCTGGCACCTTCATATTGTCGTGGAAATTTAAGGTACCGGAACATTTTTTAATAAAATTATCATCATCTTTAGACTCTTGATAGCCAACGTTTGTATTTTTGTTTGACGTTGCGCTTAGTTTGCTCGATTGCGGTATTTCCCGTGACACCGTGCAAAAATAACAATTCTGATTCCATTGTCTATATTTTGAGTAGCACTGTGATGCAGTAGACAATATAGTATTTGCTGCTGTCGTTTTCTTATTAGTCATGCTCTTAATAGTCTTTACACACATGTCGAAGACAGATTTCCAACTTTTATTAGCTACTGTTTCGCTTCTTAATTTAAATAACCCGCTTCTTTTTTTAAATTTGTCTTTGGGATGCGGCAACCTCGTCTTGTCCGTCTCATAATAGATTCCGATTGGAAACTTCGCTCTATTGTCTTCACCTCTATGCTCTAACTCTTTAATATTTTGTGAGATTATAATTTCATTTCCATGACCTACGCAAGAGTCTTCTTGCTGACTATGTTTAGCATATTTACTTTCTGTGAAAAAATCCACTTTAGTTGTATTATTTCCAACGTCTTTAAAACAATTCCGTTTTTCAGGGGATATGACGAGGTCCTTTCGTACTAATCTTGATTGCGATACTTGATTATGTCTAGTTGTACGTCCATTTGATAATAAAGCCTTTTCTAATGTAGAGTGTTTAGATAAAAGAGCACGGTTATGTTTTTGAAATTTTACCCTCTTTAAATTTGGACCCAATTGCTTTTGGGATAAAACTGGTTTAATAACTCGAGTTAATTCCCTACGTGCAGTTTTTCGAGTAGCCTTGGAAATACCGTTGTATGCGTCATCTTTTAACACATTTCCCGGATGAGCAGAGGATTTTTTCGGAAAAAGTAGAGACAATCTTGGTGTTTCTTTCACATCATTATTAATGTCTCTTGAATATTTACGGCAACAAACATTTTTAGTCGGTATTTGTACATTCATTGTACAAAAAGATCGGCTGAACTGCGAATGCGTGGCATTATCATCCAAAGCATTTTTGCCTGGTGACTTTCTTAGAGTCTGCATCTCGTATACTGTTTCTTTCCCTTGGATGATTCCAATATTCCTAAGCATCTGACTTTCCATGGATAGTAATGCGTTACTAGCTCGGGCTAGACGTCGTGGCGACGTATTGCTGTCGCTATCTGAAGAATTACTATTCATTAAGACTCTTCTTTGCTGAGTCAATAAAAAGTTATATGAGGAATCAGATTGAAACGAACTAATTTTTGACGACGATTTTAAAACAAAGTTTGTTTTAGGTTGAGTTTCGGATGGTTCGAGATATTCCGAAACGTCAGTACTAGCTGGTATAATAATTCTATTCCGTTTACAAACTGCAGGCCTAATGTTTTCTGTTATAGTGACAGAGCTCAATACAATGCTAATTGTTGACATATTTTTAAGGTGGAATAAGTTTGTACTAGTCCTGAAGTCCTTTTTAATTGCAGCTTCAATTGTTGGTAATTTTCTTAAATCTTGTGAACGTATAAGCGACAGTGACGAAATATTAACCTTTGAAGTCATACCTTTGTCTATGAAAGTGCTACCTCTTTGTTCACCTCGAGCATATCTTATCGTTGACTGACTATCGTAAATACTAAGTCTTCTGTCTACAAATTTGTCATTTATGTTCATGGTTCTGTCGAACAAATGAACTGAATCTTGATTCTGGTAACCCTTATCGCTAGCAACTTCCAAATTCAATTTAATGACTTTGGTTTCATCTTCGAGCTCTTCGCAAACATCACGTAGATTAGGTACTGCAGGTTTAACCAGTAAATTACTAGACGCAGACACGTACTCTTCCTCTCTTATGTTTAGACAAGTGTTTGCCTCCTTGTTCATAGCTCTCAAAGCCGACGATGACGTAAAGTTGTTTGAATTCGATTTTGTTGCATTTCTTCTTTGGTAATGTGGACGTTTAACGAGAATATCACTACTTTCAAATAAGCTGCTAAGGAGCTCCGAGTTAGCACTTTGGTTAGTAGGGTTTAGGACATTAATTATCATGGATTCTGTTTCTGATTGGTCACTGTACAGTTTCAGTTCACAAGAACACCGCTTCAACACATGCCCAGCTTTCCGTGTGTCTTTCACAAGATGCTCATTGTTGGTCTCCGAAACTCCTTGTTGCTGTGTTTCATATTGTGATTCTTCCAAAAATTTAATGCTATTACTTTTGTTGCATGCCACGTTCAGTGCTAATGATGATTTTACTTCTGGAACTTTTCGCAAAATAGTATTTTTACTATAGTTGGAATAATCCTCTTTTAGAGTTGAATCCTCAGTAGAATCCATACTTTTAGTGTGGTTTAGTTCTATGCGCCTTCTTGCTTCATTTCGTTCTTTCCTTCCGGAATATCTTGGTTTTCCCTTTCTTCTGGTTGATTTTTGCAATTCATCTCTGTAATTTCCTAAACTATTTTTGGGTTTGGAAACAAATTGATATTGTAAAAAGCTTCTCAGTTCTTCGGTCGAAGTTTCCGATAATTGATTTCCTTCGTGATAAATTTGTGGAAAATGGAGCCAAGAGTCGTATGTTGAGTAATTTAGTTCTTTTTCTGATACGGGTATATGAGCCGCTGGGATAAATAGTTTAGCTGTATTTTCATTGTGACTCTGCTTTTTCGCTATTTCCGTACGTTCTACTTCCTGTAAGTATTTTTTCACAGTCTTTTTTGACTTAAATATTGGCTTACGACATGCTGTCGAATTTTTTGCTAACTTACCTTTTTCCAGACGAAGGTTACTCATAGCCGGTTGGAATTCATTGGTCAAACTATTGGTCATTGTATCCGAAAGAACAGGTTTAGCTTTAAGACAAGCCACTTTTCCTGGTTTTCTTTTATCGCATTTATAGTTGAGTGACAACTCACTAGATTTTGTGTTTAATTCAACACAGCCGCTATGCTCTAATAAGTTATGCGCTGCGCCTATCCTGTGACGTTGGCTCTTGTTAAAATGTCCGACATAAGCGGTGGTCAGATTACAATGACTACAACATTCGTTTAGCGCTTTTGATCCTTCTTTACTTTTTTCATCATTTCCATCGTGTTTAAGACGACCCTTGGTTCTCTTCGGTTTCTCACTTCGATGTTTACTGTTCCGTAATTTGATGTCGACATTTTGTAAGACACTTATGCTGCTATTGGATAGTAGTTCATGTTTAGCGATATCATACTGTGCTCTGGTAACAGATGACTGTCTGTCAAGAAGCGTCCTTTCTTCCGTAGTGATCTGTCTTAGCCTTTGTTGCTGGTTCTGTTTTGACGCTTGGGTAATCATTTGTTCCCACCACTCCCAACCTGACGCATTTTCGTGGTCACGGGAAGTGCCTGGGCCCCGATTTAATGTCAATCCCTGTTGGGGCTTCATAGTTCGCCTGTAGCTCTTTGTCGAAAATACATTATAATTTGCAATCAATAGAACAGTTGACACGGAGGTAATGTGCCACTTACTATTCCAATCTCGCGCTGGAAATTATACTGCGTGCCATCTAAACCAAAAATAGTAGATTGTTAGTTACATTGATTTTTTTTATTTGAATTTTAACGGTCAAATTCACACACGTATAGTTCCCGGCAAGTTAGATATCAAGTTTTTTTTTTCGTAAGAGTAAGTTCAGTAAAAGCAACGCGCGGACTTACCCACTATGGAAAAACTTGCCAACTTGCCGGGGACTGCAAATTTATGTTGTAATGTTATTTTTATAGACGGTAATACTTACGACACGATTTCCACAATAATTGTGCTTTCATACACTTGTAGATTTTGGACTTTCCGTAGCAAGGAAGCTCCATTAGCCAAGGCCATCAAGTAATCTGCTACTAAAACTAATCATAAATTATAAACAATAAATAAAATAACTATTTACAAATAAATCACAACATCTTGTAAAAAGTTATGACATTGTCAACTTCTGTGAGTAGTTTCAGCTGTTAAGCCAGTCTACCAACTGAAACAGTATGGAGGTTGCAAAAATACGCTATTGTCTCTACTTCCATAAGTTTCAAAGCTCTGTAAAGCCCTGAGGTAAAACCAAACCAATACTTTGTGACGTTTTTCCACGAGGAAGAGCTCTTAAAATATATGAAGAACCTTTCAAATCAATTGTAATTAGTTCCACAAAAATCCACTCCTCAAAGTTTAATACTTAGTTTGGCTTTACCTGATAGGTCGGTATTAGGTATTCAGTTTACAGTATCACCCTCTATATCAATAAAAACAATTCGTAATTTTATTCCTGGTTTGATTAACAAAAGTCTCCAGAAAACCTGAGACAAGGTTCCTCCGAATCTACGAAATACAATACGAAATACATCAGTTAAAATCTAAAACAAAGTCGTAGTTAACTATTTAAAACAACTTACGAGAGTTACTATACGTTGTCGGTTTAGGTAGTTAAAACAATATAAACAATCTTGACATGTCTTTTTATTGAAATACACAGTCTAAAAATGAAAATCGTTACACTATACAATTCAATCATGAAAGTAAATGATTTTTTCATACCAAAATTGTAAAATGTAAAGATTTCGATTTATAAAGTGTACGTTTAAATAAAAAGACACGTCAAGATTGTTTACATTGATTTAACTACCTAAACCGACAACGTATAGTAAATATGAATACTTTCTTATTGTCTTACCTTGCCTTTTGCCTTGCTTACCTTGTAAACTTTGTTGTTAATAGCGCCCTCTGTTGTCATTTCACGGCAACCAAACGAGGATAAAACTGAAATCTTGGAAAAAGTCACTATTTCGCGAGTAAATCAATTAACTTATTCTGAGACAAAATTTAGTCTTATCGGATTAGATCAGTGATTAACAAAGCGGTCCAGGTGGACCAGAGGACCATTGGAGACGACGGAGGTCCGCGTTAGGCGAAGGCTAGACGTACAATAAATTGAATAAATGTTGTTACCCATCAACTCTAAATCCATGAACAGATTGTGGTCCATCATATTCGCCAATTGAAGGATAACAATATTTATTGTACGTCTAGCCATAATAGGGCAAACAGGAAATACAGGCGTGATTGTATGTATGTAGGGTTGCCAGGTCGCCAAACCTAATAGCCGGACAGACCAGCCAGTTTGGCCGGACATTTGGGTAGAAAGGCCGGACACCCCATTATTTTTATATTTATTGAGGATTTTATCATAGAATTAATAATGTATATCAATAATGTATAAAAAGCCTAACAAAAGGTCCGGCACAAGCCGGACACCGTTTATTTTGGCCGGACACACAATCAAAAAGCCTACTTTTATCCGGCTTTATCCGGACGCCTGGCAACGCTATATGTATGTATGTATGTTTGTCTATGTAGCGTTTTGTGTGCTCTGCCTAATCCATTTGACAATACAGGCGTGATGTGTGTGTGTATGTATTATTTTTAATTACTATTCTCCATGAATAAGATGTACCTACTAGGTATGTTGATAATGTTGATAAATAGACCCCGCTATCGAAGGTGCAAAACGGTAGCTGTCAATTTCGTCCCATTACTAGGGAAGGGTAAAATTTTTTTTGAATGTCGATAAGTAATTATAATGACAGTCTAATGACATTTAATTTCTATTGTATGAAATATTATTAGACGACTCGTAAGCACAGCTAAATAATCTTAGAAATGTTGTCAGATGACCTGGACTATCTATTGACGTAAAAATAAATTATTATCAGTATAAGACTAAGTGGACAGTATTAACCTGTACTGAAAAGTTTTATCTCAAGAGCGTTCATGCACTAGGTATCCTGCAACTTGAAACGTAAGAAAAGTAAGATTTTTTGTTGTACTAATAACAATTTATATTTTTAATCCCAAAAAAACATTAAAAATAGTATACAAATAAACGGCACTTGTTCATAAAAAAATGTATTGAAAAGTCGAGTATCGATATCGACATCACAAAATATGATTTGATTACCCGTCCCTAAAATTTGACAGCTACCATTTTGCACCTCCGATAGCGGGGTCTATTGATAACCCACCAGTTATTGTTATTTGTAAGTAGGTATATCTTTGTAACAGTTAATAGTAATAAAATAACACATTTTTACAAGAATTATTTTCCCTATGTCAATGACACACAAATGAGAAATATAAAATTTTTGTTTTAATGCTCTCATGTATGTATCCAAAGCAAAATTAACTATAGTAATTTAGGAGATGTTAGACATTATTACTTGCAGCATTAGATTTCTTGTGAGTTGTGTTGTCGTAGCATTAAAGTTCATTTACGTACAGTTGCATTAGGCAATTGCGTTAAATAATTAACATAACAAATTAAAAAATATAAATACATTTGTATTCTTATAATCAACAATGGTAATAATACAATCATAAACATCAAACAAAAAGCAATAAGATCACATTCACTATTAGCTATCGTCTTCTTCTTCAGATTCACTTTCACTGGGAGGCCACATGGGCCTTGTGTCCTGTTCCTTTTGCGCAGATTCTAAATACTTAGATTGTGCTTCTAAAACACTTTTGCTATCCGTACAGGCCGCATAGAGATCTAGTGCTTCCATGTTTAGTTCCAAAAACGAATGGCCCCATGAAAACTTTGATAGATAGAATTTCGCCTCCGTTTGATGCCCCGTAATATACATAGCAGCTGCAAGAGCTTCCACACAACTCAACTGATATGGTTTACCGTAATTTATAGGATTGGCAGCAACTAAAAATGGCAACAGCCTAGGGTGCGGTGATTTCATTCTGCCAAAAGGAGTTTCGTCAATTTTAGCCCATGAACAGTCAATGACCGCTAATCCCGATTTTTCTATAATATCTTTATCGTTTGGACTCACACATTGCGTACCAACTGGAGATAATACAAGCCCAGGAAACCGTTGGCCGAGTTTTAAGTTTTTTATAACTTTGTGACGGAGCAACTTTCTACCTGAGCATTTCTTAGGGTCGCAATGATTTAAGTCCCACATTGCTACTGTGAACGAAGCTTCGGTGCCCTCTCCATCAGAACTGTCATCGTCACTGTCTCCAGAGGAGTCTACTGTTAACTCATTCATTTTCTCTGCATAATCCTTTTCAGTGTGATGGTTTGACCTCTTTCCTCGAGCGTTGCCTTTCTTGCCTGGCGCCATAGCACTGAAAAAAAAACACCAATAATTACAAGTTTTCTGACTACTTGGTATAATTTTAGTGGTAAGTAAACAATTTTGTTGCAGTGAACAATATTCAACTAGCTTATGAGAAGTAATAAAAAGGTGTGATAATCTCAAATAATCTGTCTAAAACATTAAATAAACACTACTGGACATGTATGTATGTATGTACTGGACAATCTGTCCACTTTATAGTTCTGACTTGAATGACCTATTATCTTAGTACTCACAAGTCTATGAAATGGAATCGCCTGAGAACACGTATGTAAACTGCTGAATAATACTAATAGTTCAGTACTTAACGCAGTTTAAATCTGAATTAATCGGAGAGAAGTAGAGAACTAAACAAAACATAACCTCAATCGGCACCAACCACTGACCGGACCGCACTGACTGACAGTGACAGTCTGACCTGACCTGTCTGACACTGACACTGACGTACAGTGAGGCATTTGACGTAAAAATAGAACTGTCACACTGTCACAGTCACTATTATAGTTTTTGAACTCTATGAAAGCATAGCAAAAGAAATGGAGTCTATACAATATTTATTAATCTTTTGAATTTATTTTTTTACGAGATTGTTGAAATAAGTACCAACATTAAATATTTAGGGCAAAGAAGAGGGTCCTTGATTTTAGGGATTTACTTTCCATGATATAGTAATGGGTGCGTTCTGTATTACATATTTTAAGAAGCACTCTCTACAATCTTGAGTTAACTCTTGTTCATAATAATATTGAAAAATGGTACTATTTTACACTAATACAATTTAAATGTTTTATTTAAATCTGTTCATGGAATTCACATCATGAATGAACTTATAGTATGCACCTCCTTGTATCAAACCGGTACGTTGCCTAAGTTACCCAAAAAATAATCTAAGAAACAAACTTTTTCCTGTCATAGCAACGTCACAGCCATAAATTGTTCCTATCTCGACTGTTGTACATTTATTTGATAAAAAGTTAATTAAAATCATTCAAAATTGATTTCACACGCGGAAGAATGAGCAGTGCCTCAATGGCGGGTAAGTATTTAAACTTTTAAATTGATTTATTTACGCAGCCCGTGTTTGCCGGCTGTATTTGAAACAGTCTTGATCGATTATTTTTAATTTTAAAGATTTTGAGTGACTACAATACATAGGTACTACTTTACCGGCAAACATTATTAACTCGGGTGCTATTCGTTAAACTACAGAAATTATTCTTTAAATGTATGTTGCGGACAGTAAATGCCTGAAACAAAAGATATAATAGGTATCTAAATACTGGAGTAAATGAGTAGTTATGTCTAGGGGTTAATTCCATCTGCTTCTTTTCTTCACCTTTTCAGTTAGTTTATGCTTGCTGAGATATTTTTAGCAATCTGTGTGACCAGTGGCGTAGCTAGCATGGGTGACACCCGGGGCGGATATTGTAAAAGGCACCCCCCCCCCCCTAGAATTCGATAGAAACGGAGAAAATAAAAAATGACTTTTTTTTACCTTTTATAATTTTTCATTGACTACTAAAATTCACAGCCGGGTGTCACCCCTAGGAGGGTGACACCCGGGGCGGACCGCCCCCGCCGCCCCCCCCTAGCTACGCTACTGTGTGTGACTGTGACGGCTATTTTTTTTAAATGTTATTGTAGAGACACGGAAATTTTTGAGTATGTAATTTTATTGTTTCTTATTATCAAAAATAAATATATATAAAAAGCAGATAATGATACGGAAATGGTATTCTCTATATTAAACCGGTGTAAGTACCTAATCATTAATCAATGTTGTCATGGCACTTTACTGCCATTTAATAAATACGATGGAAATCGAACCTTGCCACCCTCATGAACGTTTATGGCGGGAACAAATGCACACGAACTGTTCCTGGAATAATTAGTTCAGATACGTTGACTACTAGTTTTAAATGTTGGTACTGTAAATAAGCCGAGATTATTTTTTATTATTATAATCAGACGAAATCTACATAGTCTGCTTATGGTTTGGTATTCTAATTAAGTAAAGTAGTTAGGTATCTTGGAGTCTGGCTAACCAAAGCGTGACCTGAGAAAACGCGGCAAATTTAAAAAATATTTATATGGTATTACTAACTATAGTAGCACAATGGTAGCACAACACTGACACAACGTTTGACGTATAGCACCCCATTCACGATAGCTCCGGGATGTGGGCGGGACCCACATCCAAATGGAGCGACGCCGGTAGCACTGGATTTGCCCATTGACTGGCGTCGCTCCGGCTCTTCAGTTCTCAACAGTATTGCCAACGCAATGCTAAAATTATGCCTAAAATATGTTAATTGTCGTAAAATAATGCTAGAAAACATGCAAAAAAAATTTAAATGTCAAATTAAATAGAACGTAATTTAATTTCATAATACTTAATGCTTATTTATAAGAGGAGTCAAAGAATGCGATTGGTGTAGGAAGGCACCGAGGGCGTTTTTTGACTTCCTTATACAACAATGCAAACATTATTTTTTTACGACTAGATATGAAATAAAATATAAAGTTAAACAAAGGCAAGATAAAGAGTGCCTAATAAAAAGGGAAACATGAAAATGACAAAACGTGTCTATGGTCAACTTTGTTTTTATTGTTGTTTCTAATTAAACGTCATTTAAAGTAAGTTCATGGTTAAATATTTACCTAATGATTTTATGCCAAAAAGTATGCTAGATGCAAAACAACAAATAAATATGCCAAATTTTGCGTAACTTGCTAAATTGGCAACACTGACGAACGAACTGACGGCTTGGACGTGGGATCCGGCATTCACGGTGAGTTCGCGCCAAAAATATCGTGCGCGGACGTGGGTTCGAACTCTGGAGCGACGATTCGCCATTGACGATCAAATTGGACCAGGTTAAAGGATCCGACCACATCCCGGAGCTATCGTGAATGGGGTGCACATCTTTGTCAGATTAATAATGTTCCCATATAAAACTTTTTAGAAAAATCCCAGGTCACGCTTTGGTTAGCCAGACTCTATTAATTCAATCGATCGATAGTTTTAGCCTACTACATTCATATCATACCAACAGCACGCAATTGGGTACGCAGATCACGGGCGTAGCCAGGATTTAATTTCGGGGGGGGTTTGACGAAAAAAAAATGGGCCAAGTGCGAGTCGGACACAAAAAAAGCACGATTGTTGTATGGGAGCCTGAACTTTTCGGGGGGGGTTTGAACCCCCAAAACCCCCCCCTGGCTACGCCCATGACGCAGATCATTATGAAACGCTACATGGACAAAACCATTGCTACAGTAATCACAAATTTATTATTTTTCTAGACATATCACCAGTTTGAATATTGGGGCGTGTCGTTTCGTAGTTCGTGCGTCCATACATACATACATAACCGTCACGCCTTATTCCCTGCGGGGTAGGCAGAGACAACAGAGCGCCATTCGCTTCTATTTTGACATACTTCTTTCGCTTCACTAACTTTCATCGCATTCATCACTCTCGTCATACCTACACGCTCGACGGTTTCGGGTACTCTTAATTTGGCCTCCCTTTAGCACATCGCCGATCTGGTCGATATACGTTCTTCGAGGGCGCCCATGCGTGCGTAAATGCAATAAGTAGGTGCAAAATACTACAGTCCCCGAAATCTAACTTGGCAATATTTTAAATAAGTAGAGGGGGTAAGTTCGCCCATCGATTTTTTTGGCATGAATGTTAAATAACACGTTCGACGCCGGCAGCGTTTCATTGAGTGTTTTTGACACAGACGCTGTGTCACTGGCGTCGAACGTGTTAAAATCTTGCCATGTTAAATGCCCGTAAGTTCTAGACTGGATTTTTAAGTAGGTACTAGGTACTTACCATCGAACCAATTGATTCCTGACCCATCATAGAACCTTTTACAGTGACAATGCATTGGTCGATCGAAGAAGGAAATCTTTATTAAGTACGTATACTATGACAGCGTTGTACTGTGGGTCTGAAATCATTTTTTTCGACAATAGACCAGTGCTGTTGATGAGCGATAGCATTGATTGACGGTATAATGGGCGTTCATAATTAATGACATTTCGAGCCGACTGTCTGTCGATAGTGATGTTGCCTTTATGTTTTATTAAACGTGAAGTATTATCAAATAAGTGTAACATAGACGTCGAGTAGATTGGTAAGTACATAAATACTGTCCCCGGCATTTAACGTGGCAAGATTTAACGCAGAGGGGGTAAATCCGCGCATCGCTTTTTCATATAAAAAAAATCTTGCCAAGTTAGATTTCGGTCTGTGGGTTTGTGGGTATAAAATAATAACGAATGAAGAACGATCATAATATTTGTCTGAACTCGTCTCTACTTTTGGCAAGATCTGCCAGCTTAGCACGACAAGACGTGAGGCGAGTCGCGTGCGAGTTAAAGGGCTTGTTACAAGCCGCTTGTACACAAAACAGCGATGCGATGCGATGCCGCAAATTCGCAAAATCCCGGCAATTTGTATGGTTAGTTGAGTAACTGTGGTTGAGTAGCGAGTTCGCAGGTTTTTGCGATGCGCATGCGATTGCGATGCGATTTCGCATCGCGGTTTTTTGTACTAGCCCAAACCGCGAGTGAATTATGTATACCTACCTGTCACTGTCTGATTAGAGACATCAGAAAGTGATAGTCTGTCTCGCCTGCAAGAAGGCACGCGCGTGTTGCCATGCTAACCCACGAGGCCAGACCAATCTGGCAGGAAACGAATGAAAAAAAATGTACCTACTAAAATTTTCATTCAAGTCTTGTTATTTTCTTCACCTGTGTTACCCTATATGAAGTGTATGGAAAATGGTAACACAATAGGGAAAAATGGAACATCTACTATGTATCTCACATAGGAATGGAAAGTCATGGAAACATGATCATTGCAGAAAATGCCACAAAATATGTTTTAATGGCAAAACAAAATAAAATAAATGCTCAAACGCTAACTTTAACAACGTTCGAATAAAGTAGGTAAAGGCAAGGTCGGTCGCCTTACCGCGCCCTCACTCCTACACATATAAGTACTGACGTATTACGTGCCTACGTAGCGCAGTGAGTCAGTTTTCGGTCTAGATGACTAAGTTTAGTATAAAACCTACCTAATGTGGAATTTGTATGACGTATCATGAAGGTTAAATTATCTTATTTTACCTTTATGAAACCAAATTCTTACGCAAGTTATATTAGTTTGGTACCTATTTATATTTACAGAAAATGCAATTATGACTCTATGCTCGTTGCTTTCGTGTCGATTTAGACAAACCCGGTTTTTTTCTTGGAATATGAAAAATAGGGGTATAAAGAATTACTTCTTATTCTAAGATTAACATGTTCGACGCCGGCAGCGTGTCATTGAGAGTGCTTTTGACACAGAGGCTGTGTCACTGGCGTCGAACTTCTTGTTTCTTTAAATCCAAGGTAATACTTCATTACTACTTAATAATATGTACATTTTACAAACAATCGAATGAAATTACAAAATTTTAGATGTTTTACTGCTCTTTAAGTGGGTGAGGACTTGTACTAGTATAAATGGTGGTGTCATTAGAACACCTAGTTAGATTATAATAATGGAACAGTGAGCTATGCGCTTAAACATCATACTTTCTCGTAAAAAGATATCATTATGCTCATTATTATAGCCAGGCCAGGGTCGTCCTCGTTGGAACGACTTGACGTTTCGATATTCGAATTGAACTTCAAAACAAATGACAGTCGTTACGTTTAAAATTAGCGCGAATATAAACTCTTAAACTCCATGTTTGGACCAAGGTTGCTCAGTCTCACAGCCTCTGCGACGCATCGTCTCAGTCTGTTACCTTATCACGTCAGGCTGACTAAATATGACTTTGAACAGCTAGTCTAGGACAGGCGATGGACATCTATTATTAACAGGGTGTGTTATCGTTGATCGATTTTCTACAACCGTGTGACAGTTATTGTCTGTGCCCACACTGTTTTCTGTTGTGATCAAAGGAAGTCGTCTGTAACGGTGTTGTTTACAGTAAGTACAAATGACTTGTCTAATTAGTGCGCCTGAGGAAAATTAACGCATTCGTGTCATGTGGTTTGATAAGTTGCGATCGGTTGATTCCACGCAGTTGGTTAGATTTTCTGAATAATTAATGTTCAGAAATTTAAATTAAAGAGACGACATTGCGGTTTGAAGTATTTGTTGTGTGTTTTCTTGTTTTAAAATGTTGCGTCAAGACAAAATAATGCTAAAGAGACATGTAAATTTAAATAAAGTTTTAAACTGTCGCGATTCTCACTCGTATTTATATGTACGCGGGACTTAATCACGATTTGATCGATTTACCTTCTCGACGTTTCGGCCGCGTTACAGGGACCAACTCAACTCAACGCGGGACCAACTCAAATCGATTAATTCGTGATTAGGTAAGTCCCGCGTACATATAAATATGTGAATTACAAGTTTATTTTTTCGCTGACTTAATTGACTTCAACCAATAATCAGTGAAATAGTCATGGTTTTGTCAATGTATCTTTTCGCTGCTCTACCTACCTTGGAAAAATAGACGTGATGTATGTATGTATTTGTCATCGTTTAGAAAATTAACTGCGCTTTGTCATAACACTAGCATGGGTGTAATGAAGATTGAAATAACACTACAGAATTACCTAGATACGAAATGAAATCAGAAACCTCTAGAATTTTCAGTGATTGACGTGACATTGTAGACGATGCTCATTAATTGAGCTAATCATGCGGTCTTCTTTATATTCCTTCCTATCCTACACATGTATACTTAGTTCGCTGGATTTCCGACACGCGAACGAAATGACAAATACATAAACATAATAGTATTTTTTTCCTCTCACACTATTTTCTTCTTTAGTTCGACAAGTCATCAGAGAGTAGGTAACAGTACTACAGTCGAGTTCATTAATATATGTATGAGCAAAACTAAGGGGTTCAAAAATATTTTGTGCACCTTTATGACATTGACAATAAGGTACAAAAGTTTACATATTAGATTAGGCATTTGTCTGCTCTTAAATTTATGAACGCGACTGTACATACATACAGACGGTCTACTCCTACTAACAGGCATAGGGCATAGAGATAGTCTTCCGGTGACCAGTGACCTTTAAGGCGCAGCGCAGACGACAGAGTTTCGTGCGATCGAGTCTGCGCAGCAATAAATTCTCTGAATGGCGCGCTGACAGTTTCCACGAAACTCTGAATGGAAATTCCTGGAACCTGTCAGCGCGCCATTCAGACAATTTATTGCTCCACAGATTCGATCGCACAAAACACAGTCGTCTGCGCTGCGCCTAATGAGGTCGTCCATCTTTTGGGTGGACGTCTTACCCTGCGCTTGCTGGTCCGTGGTCTCCACTCTAGCACTTTTACCCCATCGGCTGTTGGCTCTGACAATTATGTTGAAAAATTTGGCCGGGTTAAGAGAAACCTTCTACCGTTAACCCAGTTCCAACGTCTGCATGTAAATTAATTTCACCTTAGTGTCCCCGAGTCTGTATGATAATGGTAACAGGGTAAAATGCATGTCACGCGAAGGCCAGAGCCGGAACGTCGGAAATATCTTGACCGAGGTTAAAGGTATACAACGACTCTCACAGGAAATATTCTACATGTATATAGACGCTACAGTTTATGAAACCTTTATCTATGACTGTATTTTGTCTATGCCGGAAACCTGTAAGTAGTGTCCGACCGAAGGTACAATTTTGGCCGAAGCCGAAGCCGAAGCCGATTAATCGGCTTTCATGAAAACCTTCGGCCGAAGCCGAAGCCGAAGCCGAAGGTGTGTTGACCCAAAGAAATGAGAGAATTTGCTAATAATAAAAAAAACAGCAGTATATTTTCCGCAGTTTTCGCTTCGAAATCAAGTGTGTTTATGTTGTTATGTTATGTGTTGTCAGTTATTTATAAGATTAAATGCAAGCAATGCGATCGGGTCGGCGAAACGCTGTTCTGCTAAGCGCTGGGCACTATCCGTCTCGCTCTGGCATCGTTCGTTCAATTTCAAATCACAATTTGCAAACCTTCGGCTTCGGCCAAAGCTTCGGCCAAATTTTGGCCGAAGCCGAAGGTTTGGCCGAAGGTGGCCGAAGCCGAAGCCGAAGCCGAAGCTTCGGTCGGACACTACCTGTAAGCAGTGGCGTAGCTAGGTAACCAAGGGCCCTGGGGCAAATAAAAAAATGGGGCCCCACACCTATAACTGATTATTGTGGCGTAGCTAGCATGCGTGGCAATCCCCCCCTCCCCCCCTAGAATTCGATAGAAACGGTTCGGGGGTCGGGGGCCCCCTGAGTCTGGGGGCCCCGGGGCACTGCCCCGCCTAGCTCCTTGGTAGCTACGCCCCTGCCTGTAAGCACCCTCTAGGATAATTAGGGATAAACCTATGAACACGACGATCCGAGGAACGCACTGAAATATCGTGACTTCGCATGTAGATATAGTAAACCTTGCATCATTGCGAGTAAACCTTGCATCATTGCGTCTACCCGACATTGCCTAGGGCGGTAAAACTGTTGATCAGTCGTTGCGCAACGGTGAAAAGTGGATAATTTAAAAATGTTAACGTATTGTTTCAGCCTGCTTCAACTACGATACCACGAAAGTAAAAGCTGAGAAGAAGGACAGCATGGACAGCGGACGTGAGTTTTTATTTTTGTTCTCTTTTTACTTAAGTATATCTAATATACTTAGACTTACGGTTTTGAAAAAGGTAGCTATACCTACGTCATACTGTATAGATATTTTATCGTTGATTATTTAGTATTAGGACTAACAGAAAAAAACCGGCCAAGTGCCAGTCGGACTCGCGCACGAAGGGTTCCGTACAGTCGACCAAGAAATTGGTCTACCCCCTCAAGATCGATACTCATTTGAACCTCACGAAACAACAAGGTCGATTTCCCGTCGCCATAACATTATGACAGTGACAATGTCAACCTTGTGATAATTTTGATCGCACAGAAACTTTTGTCAAAAGTGGTAGACCACTTTCTTGGTCGACCGTACCAAAAAAAATCAAAAAAAAACCACGTTTTTTTGTATGGGAGCCCCCCTTAAGTATTATTTTGATTTCAGTATTTGTTGTTATAGCGGCTAGAGAGTTGAATTTTTCACAGATGCTTTCATCTGTGAAAAATTCAACTCTCTAGCCGCTATAAACATCACTATCACTAGAGTCTAGCTGTCACGGTTCGTGAGATACAGCCTGGTGACAGTCGGACAGACAGACAGCGAAGTCTCAGTAATAGGGTCCCGTTTACACCCTTTGGGTACGGAACCTTAAAAATATATATACTGCTTTTTTTAGTGCGAAAATAAATTGTCCAACTCTGAATCAAAATAACAATCGATACCGACAGCAAAAAAAAAACTGAAAAAAATCCATCCTGAAAAATGAAGGGACATTACTTTCAATATTATGTAAGGTAAATGTAAAAGATTTTGAATATGAAAAACCATTTAAATGGAGAAAAAGTCCAAGTGAACAACTTTTTTAAACGGCCCGAATAGTCCGTATTACTGTTTGACGATATGTTTCGTAGCGAAACTTTGTAACCAATTTACAATATTAAAGGCCTATCAATATTGTATGGGTATACTATCGAAAAGATATTGTGCCGTTTGCCGTAACAAAGCTGATAGCTTTTTAATAACGGTACAAAAGGCTGGGCATGCTACCTATTCTACGGCTCTTGTTTTCGTTTTGGAATAGTAACCGTAATGTCCGTGTTAGATTCTATCAATTCAATTTTAACATTTAAGTCAGTACTCGTAAGTATATCAGCAGACTTTATACTGTTTATACATACCTACATACATCACGTCTGTATTCCCAAATGGAATTAGGTAGAGGTATTCCGCGATCTCAGCGTAATGTTTGGGTGAAACATTGATTGAAGAAGTATGATAGTGACAGGTTTAACTATTAGCCTATCGCCTAAAGCGTACTTACCTTAACCTATTTCTTTAACCACTTAGACTCAGTATGACCTAAGATTCGATGAAGTATTAATCCCGTTTAAATTTAGTAAGTACAGTCGAGTTCATAAATATATGAACAGACAAATGCCAAATATGTAGACTTTTGCACCTTATTGTCAATGTCATAAAGGTGTACAGATATTTTTGAACCCTCAGTTTTGCTCATATATTAATGAACTCGACTGTACCTACTTTTGATGATCGTAAAAGGGCTGAATTTGTTAGAATTTTGTTAGTTAAATAGCCCTGGTGAGGTCGTAGCTCTTTCATGGTTACAGTTTTTTTAGTGTAAGTAACTTAATTGGTTGCATGTTCGTTACGTTTAACCTCCCTTAGCACGCGAACCCTCCACACCAAAGCTTACAATCGTCACGTATTATCTATAGCCAAGAAGTGAGTGAGCGAGAAGTTATTTCATCATCAGTACCTACTTGGACGACTGACGTTCAGCTTCTAGAAGGCCTGTGGCAAGCAAACTTTGCTGTACCTACCCATAGGCTGGTAACCGTTCTCTGGTTAAGTAGGATTACGACTATAGGTCCACTGCGTCGAAAAAAAAACAGCAAACATTTTTTTGTTGGCGCTACGGCCGCGAACTACTTTAGTAGGTAAATCATCTTCTTCAAAGACCCATTCTGTTGATCGCTGTATTGTAAATGGGTCGTAGCTATATATCCAAGATTCGTCGGATGTCACAATGTAATCTCCTTGTTGTGAATCGTAATTGACAATTTTTTTAACATAAATTTGCACCAATAGACTCGTATATCTTTTTGCTCCTGTGTAAGAAAATGCGGTACCCTTCGAGACGAAACTTTCTGAACTAAAAAGTGGTCATGCAAAATGGTAGAAACTGCCCAGGATCCAATTTATAGTTCACCCTGAATCTCTCTGTAGGTAATGTTTCGTGATTCCTTGATTAACCACTCCACCTTTATAACGTTTTCTGGAGCGACTGCCGTTGGCGGTCGCCTCGGTATAGGCTCATCTTTGACATCGCCCCGCCCACGCTTAAATTCAAGGAACCAGTAACTGACAGTGGCAAGAGATGGAGATAATACCCCAAAAACACCAGTTAAGATTTCACGTAAATCCTTGTAAGTTACCTCTCGCTTATAATCATAATACGTCATAGCACGAAATGCTTCCCGCATATTGGCACCGTTGTTGCGAACAAAAAGTGACAGACAAGTTTTTTTTCTGATTTCATAAAAAAACAACTGACTGTCACTGGCCATTGATATTTACACGAAAAAGTTTGTAATGAAATTTTCCTTTAAGCTACAGTTAAATAAAATGGATACATTTAATAGTACGCCATTAACTAACTATTTTCGGAACAGCCCTGATAGGTACAGTCAGGGAAATTGGATGTTTAGCAGGTTGAAATACTTCTAAAATTAACATGATTACTGTTTCCAGTCAGTTGCATGACATAAATACTCAATATTGAACTTCATGATGAAGTTTGTCCTAAAATGCGATCAAATTATGAAGGCGGTCAACCTGCTAAACATTCAATTTCCTTCACTGTACTAAAAACTGGTAATATGTTACAAAAGCATTTTGTGGCTAATTTATTATTCCCACCCGCATAGGTAGGTACCTACTGTCGCGCTAACGGTGTTTTTGCAGCACCGTAAAATGTAAATTTCAATTTACCTACTTAGTCTAATCTAAACTACAAAATTGTTACTGTTTACGATTATTGTAGACTACCCCCGTTGCCATGACGACGACGCGCTTCAATTCGTGACAGTAATGACACAATTTACATTTGTCCGTATAATATTACAATGGTAATTGTTATGGTGTGCCATTGCGATAATTATAAATATTCATTAAATTAAAATAGTTTGACTTGTACATATACATAATAATATAGTGGTTATTGCATAGGCATTACTGGTTACTATCGCCCAACTAAACAAAAATCTTCATCGTTCACCCGCAATGCAGACCATTCTAGTTCATTCTCCGGATATACTCCGTTAAGATCGTCTTTTGTTTTTGTTTTCAACTGTTACATATGAATTCTTCCAGAATAAATTTAATTTTCAACAACAAAATAATTTTCGATACAAGCTTTTTTCTTGCCGACTGTACTTCATTGTCGTCCATCCTAGAGATTATAATATATGCAGTAGATTTCAAGTCAATCAGACCAACCGTTGAAGAGTTCCGTCCATCGGAGATAGTCCCGGCTGGGCCACCAGAATTCCACTTTACTGCGCCGGAATATTGAATTGTCATCCGATTTACAAAAGTGTACTAAATTTGAGCTCAATCGATAACCGGGAAGTGGATCAAATATAACTTGCAAAATTTGATTACAGACAAATAAACAAACATTAGGACAGGTGAAGCTAAATAAAGCTTGTAAAAAATAGGAAAACAGAACACTATCGGATATCATGGATACAAGGATCAGTCGTGCATTCATTGATATGGAACAAACGGATATACGCAATCAAAATTCGAATTCGACATTGTCTGACTCAGTATGGGTCTATTACTAATCTAAATCGATACTTCACGGCCTATTAAACCCAGCACAATGACAAACATGCCAACAATAGGATTCAATGTAATTTATATCGAATTATAAGTTTATTGGAGATCCTCAGAAACAAGTTAATATTATAGCGCTCTCTCTGTCACGTAATCCCATATGTACTTTAATGACAAAAACATAAACTGCTGCTTTGCGGCAATCTATGTTACAGTAGAGTTCATTAATATATGAGTATGAGTAAAACTGAGGGTTTAAAAATATCTGTACACCTTTATGACATTGACAATAAGGTGCAAAAGTTTACATATTTGGCATTTGTCTGCTCGTATATTTATGAACTCGACTGTACAATCGTTGGGGGCTTTCTTGTAGAACGACCTCATCGAAACAAAATTGATGCTTGATGAAAGAAAAGAATGTCACAGTCATGAGTCACATTGACATTGACAATATTGACATGACATTGACGTAAGAAGTCAAGCAAGGGTGAGAAGTTCCGTTTTGAAACTTTCGAATCTGCGCGCTCGATTCGTACAAGCGTAATGTCGCTTGGGTGTCGCAATGTCGCAAAACAACACACCTAAATCTAATAAATTTAATAGTAATTAGTAATAGACCTACTGGACCGACCGCGCGACCCTAAACAAGATCTTACCACCCGATGGTATTCTATAAACTCCAGACTGCAATAGGTAGCAATCTAACAGCGTGTTATTGTTATTGTTCCTAACCGACGCAAGTCAGGCGATCTTGCCGTGTTTTCACCACTCGGGTTTTTGTTTCACTCAGTCAGTCGGACAACAGCTTTTACTACCACAAGACGCGTTCTTTGAATTTCTTGAGAATCTTGAGAATGTTTACGCGCTGATGTTGGACACGTGATATCGTACGGGCAGACAAATGATCGTTGAACTGTGAAACATGTACGCCGCATATGCTGGTAAAAGCAGAACCAATTCGAACAGTGAGTGATTTCCATATTTTTAAGTTGCGATTGAAACTGACTTGATAATGTTTTGTCTTTGATCGTTTTAGTGATAAGTGGTAGCCGGTCTACGGTTATGTAGTTTTGTAGGCAGCGGAGCAATTTCCGCTTCGTTTTCCGTGTAAAATAACTTTCATTGTTAGTTTAATCGACTAAATTACGACTAACATACCTACCCCGTTGGGACCAGCCTTCCTATCGATTGGTTCATGTTTCTAGGTTAACTCCCACAATTACGTGGTAACGTTAAAGTAGACGTTCATATTTTTCGTGGGGTGACCTTTTTAGTGTCATAATTACATTACAGTGAGACGCCGCATCGCGTGTTCAGTTTAACGCCCTTTTTATTGCGACATCATCATAGGAACCTATTAAAAATGACATCAGATCCTTATAAAAGAAGTAAGAGCACTCCTATTATGATTTTGTAAAGATTCTGAACTGATGTTTTGTCTTTTAAAAGTTATCTACAATCAGCAACACTGAATGATCAGCATAATGTCTAAACTTCAAAACAAACCCTATGTTTAAAGTTGATAAGGTTCACAATTGGAGAAATTCGAAAACCTGATAATTTTATAGCTGTTAGTATCAAAACTGTGGAGCTGTTTTTTAAAAATACCACTTTTTTGCATAAAGCTCGTCACACACTAAGCAGATACAGTAAGATATCTGTTACAGAACATATATCTGTCAATATCGCTCCCTATACAATTCAATGAGCTACCACATACTGCGCAGATTTACAGTCCGGTATCTTTTGACATCGACACATGGAAAAATGGCATTTATACGCAGATAAAATATTATCGTATACGCGTAGTCTGTGACGGGCTTAAGTCATAAAAGTGCATTACAATTTTTAATTGAATCACTGTACCCACATAAGAAATACATAAAAATAGTAGACTATTTGCACACTATCCTCTTGATGTTAATTCAAGGTACATTTTAATGTTTTAACGAGTACAAAAATATCACTGAGCTTAAGACTGTATTTCTCTAGACTCTAAAAATTGTGTATGTGTATATAGATTAATGTATCTATTAGAAAGTATTATGTCCATTAAAACACCAAAATATGTAAGACTGTTTTATTGTAGAAATCGTAAGTATTGCATCAGAAATTAGGAGTACCCTACATCTGTCACTTTTTATTAAAAAGCAAAGGAGGCTTACCCACTTAAATATTATTGGACATGACAGAAAGTAATCACTACTTTCATAAAATCAAATTACTTTATTAACTTAGTTGATTGCAATGTGAATCCTTCAGCTACTCTCAAAATAATCCACTATAAGCATTCTCACTTATCTCTGGAGGAAATATAGTCTTCTTAAGTTGGTAACTTTGTGCAATATTGTCAAGTTCATTAATCAAAAATATGTACAGATGTACCTGTCATATTGATCTGAGCAAGTCTTTCAATAATATCTACACATACACAACTGAAAACTCATAAAATATCTGTACAAATTGTTTTACAAAATAATTTGATTTGAACTGAAAACACATAAACATCTGTGCAAGTGTTTTTTCAAGTATTTATAAACACTGGTCAAAAATATCTGCACTAAACTAACACATTCCATTTATATGTGACCGTCCATGAGAAAAGGGTCCTTATGGCAGTTTCTAGTTACGGAGATATTAGCTGTTTTGTAAAATCGTTCAA
>BHDV01049562.1:91933-102951 GCA_005406045.1 Adoxophyes honmai | reverse complement strand
TAAAATGAGGGGTGTAAAGTATTTATGGAGCATTCCGCAATTTATCAATGTTTTCTATGTAGCATATGCCTTGAATCTTTTTATACATACACATACATATTCTCACGCCTGCATTCCCAAGAGGGGTAGGCAGAGCACATGGATTCAAAAATCCTGTGCCACATTCAGCAATTTCAGCAGGGTAACAAGATGGTTAAACGTGATATTGCAGTGACAGGTTGCTAGCCCATCGCCCACAATACACTAACCCCTTTCCCAGAGTCGACTCTTACGACACCCACGGGAAGAAAGGGGGCGGTGCTATTCTAACCCGGCACCACACGGGCACACGGTCTTTTTATCCTATTCCCAAATCGAAATACATAATAATTCTTGAGATCTCTTCTGTGTCATTCCGAACTTAATGCGAGCGAAGCCGCGGGCAAAAGCTAGTTGATATTATAATTTTACAGTACCGAATGGCACAAAGCTTGAGGATGTCACATAATTTTTTAAAATCAAATTAAAGGCACGCTTTAGCAGAGGCGAGGCCGATACGTGAATAAATGAAAATTTCGTTACATTTTTTTAACATAACATTTTTATTAATTTATTCTTAGAATCGTGGTTTGAGCGACATTTGCGTTAATCATTTAGCTACTATGGGTAATATTTCTTTTTAAATTAGGTAGACACGTTTCCGAGAAATTATCGAAGACATAAAATACTCTCTGGGAGATTTACCCACCTAAGGAAATAAAATCTGTGGTACGCCATTATTGTCGCCACATTATTAAATTGCGGCTTTCGAGGCAAAAAAAGGATTTAGGTTAAAGTCATGATTAATTTAACCATATTTTCCGTGTGGTGTCGGGATAGAAAAACACCTCCATTTCTTCCGTGGATGTCGTAAGAGGCGAATTAGGAAATAGGTTTAGGTATGCTTTAGGCGACAGGCTAGCAACCTGTCACTATCCTACCTCTTCCATCTTAGCAAACCTAAAACAATGCTAGAAGTGGCTGCAAAGCGTGATATAATCATAATCATGGTTTTGTCTATGTCACGTTTCGTGTGCTCTGCCTACCCCATTTGGGAACACAGGCGTGATTGTATGTATGTATATTTTACGAAAATAAAGGTTATTCTTGAACAATTCCTATTTTGGTTCACAGGATTTTCAGAAGAATGGACGATGACGGTAGCAGACAACTCAATAAGGAAGAGTTCTTCACTGGCATCAAGGATACTGGCCTTGACATCAACCACGAGGTAGGGTATTATGTTATAAATAATTGACGTAGCATTACAGGCTGGGTAGTCAATACGTTACCGGTTCGCTATCGCTACCACCAAATATACAATGTTCTTAGTACATCGCAATATCTAAACAGAGAAGTTTCATAATGTCTAAAATTCGAAATGACTTATGCCTAATTCTTAACATGCAGAATTCCTGATATCTCCTTATTATGATATTTGGTTGCAACGAACCGGTAACATCAATACATTTAACAAATTCGAAACCATAAGTTCCACTTGGGAATAAGTGTAAGTAACAGAAAGAGGAGAGGCCTTTGCCCAGCAGTGGGAAACATCAATCGGCTAACAAAAAAAAACAAAGTCGTCGTCATGCGACGATAGTTTTATAGGCGACTTGTAGGGAGTCCCGTTATTTTCACCTGAAAATCGATCATTGTAGCCAGTGCCGGTTGTAACACTACCAGCGCACTGGGCGGCGAGATTTCTATGGCGCCCCCCAACTAAGAGCGATAGGCTACAAAAAGGTTCATATGGTGCCCAGTTTACCCGGCGCCCTGAGCGGTCGCCCTACAGCGCCTAACTCTAAAGCTACTGTTACACATGCTCTAAAATGACATGCTAAAAAGCGTGCTATTGAGTATGCTCAATACGAGCATGTTCATAAGTAGTTTAAATTTGCTAGCAATAGGCATACTAGTTTTAAGTATGCTCCTGAATAGGCATGCTCAAATGTTGTTTAGACGCGCTTAAAGCACGCGAACACACCCCCTTCCACCCGCGCCGCAGTTAGCATGCTCAAAAGTCGCATGGCTGTCGATTTTCAAGCAAACTCGAAATGAGCATGCTAATTTTGAGCAACATTCCGACACATAAATATGCTACTAAGTAGCAACTGCTCAGTAGAAACATGCTTTCATGCTTAAAATGAGCTTGTGTAACAGTACCTTTACGCCGCTACTGCTTGTAGCTATTGCTAACTTTATTTGTTTGTTTGTGTGCCTGTTGTTGATGTGATGTTAAATTTATTTTTATATGTTTGAACAACCCTTACTGACTTTAAGTATAATAATGTATCTTTCCAGGACGCAGAAAAACTGTTTGCCCAGTTTGACACCGACAACAGTGGCTCCATCAGCATTGACGAATTCATCAGGCAGATTCGCGTACGATATTATTTTATTTCTTTCCAATGTTTAATTGAACCTCCTCATACTAGCTTTGTAGAAATATGTGTCGTCTTCCATTTCCACCCATATTTGTAGTCAGAAGGTGTCTCTGACATTATGTAAGAATGTATCATCCAAAGACATCATTAGTAAGTGTTTAAGTAATTCACCAAGTCTTGAAGACCGAAGTTTGTATTTAAAGGACTCTCCACTAAGGACAGCATCGTTTCATTCGAAACGGCTTTACTTAAGGTGAAAGCACAGTTAGTTAGAAAAGCAAAGAATAAAAATACAGATACTGATCACAATCAACAATCTTGGCTAAAGAAATCAGCGCCATACGAGTGATTAAATGATGATGTACGAGGGGCACACTGAAATGATCGGGAATCGAGTACTTCCTAATGAGTTACAATAAAACCTTTTTAATTGCGTGTGTACAGGTCATTTATAATCATAACTGCGTTTACACAATTAAAAAAAAGTTTACGGTTTTTTTTTAAATGCTGTTTAAAGTTGACAACTCGGTAAACGAGATGGCGCTTTCGCGTGAAATTTTCTGTGGGATAATTTATTACAATTTTTACCGAGGGTTATTTCCAGATAAATGTCACGAGGAGCTTATTTCGATTTATAAGATTCGAATATGGAAGTACCTAGTCAAACGATCATATATCGTTGGTATTGGGAGTTTCGATGGGGTCGTGCTTCTGTCGCTACTGTCACTTCTACAGGTCGACCAAAAACGGCGGTAACACTTGAAAACATCGCTGCTGTCCAAAAAATAATACAAGATGACCGACATGTAACATACGAGCAGATCCGGACACTCTTAGGCATTAGAATGACTGCAATTCAAATCATTTTGCATTGCGAGTTGGATGTGAGAAAACTTGTTTCCCGTTGGCTACCCCAAAATTTGCCAGAAGACCAAAAGGGGCTCACGTTGATTGGTGCCTCTGAAACGTTTCGACGGAGGAAAGTCAAAAGCCGTGTATAATATTGTATTGGGTGACGAATCGTAGATTTATTCTTATAAGCCAGAAAGAAAACATCAATCGACAATTTTGGGTCCTTGAAGACGAAGTTAAGCCAACGAAACTTGTGCTTTCCCGTAGAGTCTAAAAAATTGGTCGCTACGTTTATTTAAAAAAAAAAAAGACGTGTTGCCACAAATTTATTACAGGAATGTAGAGCAGTTACCGCTGATTGGTACAGTTCCATTTATCTATCAAAGCTGCACTCCGTAAAGAGAGCCCGAAACGTCGAGTCATCTTACATCGTGAAAATACGACCTCTCAGACCGCTCGACGACCTTTTTTTTTTATAAAAAAAAATTGAATTGATGTCTCATCCTCCGTGCAGCCCCGACCTGATTCCTAACGATTTTTTCACATTCCCCAGAATAAAAGATTTATTTCGTTGACAGCGGTTTGAAGACCCAGAAGCAGCGGTAGAAGCTTACAAATCAGCCATTTTGGCAGCATCAGCTTCAGACTGGAATTACTTATTTAATGACTGGTTCGAAAGAATGCAAAAGTGCATTAATTGCAAAGGAGAATATTTAGAAAAACAATAAATTATAGTTTACGTTTTCCTCGCTAATAGTTTTTTTTATTCCCGATCATTTCGGTGTGCCCCTCGGACTAGCTATAGACTACTCGGTTCCGCGCAGATGTTTTGATTTTTGGCGTGGTCGTGAATGTGTTAACAATATCCACTAAGTTAATAAACAAAAAACTCTTGTTCAAAAAAAGTATGTATTTGTCCTGACACATCTTTGTTTTGTGTGCGTGCGTGCGTGCGTGCGTGCGTGCGTGCGTGCGTGTGTGTGTGTGTGTGTGTGTGTGNGTGTGTGTGTGTGGGTGTGTGTGTGTGTGTTAAAGAATATTAACTTTATTTCTCAGCCCCCAATGTCGGATTCGCGCCGCGCCATAGTGGAGCAGGCGTTCAGGAAACTGGACAAGTCTGGAGATGGGGTCATCGCTATTGAGGATCTTCGCGGTGTCTACTCGGTTACCGCGAATCCCAGGTTCGTAGTTACTTTGATAGCCCCAAATTGCTTTTGTAGAAATTACTGAACTGCACTCCGGAACTTTAATTCACTACACCACCGTGTGATTGCTAAGCCTTTGGGTAGGAGATACGTCTCTGATAGATCCGCAATTTAGGGCTACTATTGCCACAGAATGGACCCTACATGAACACGAATGTAAAATGAACATGACGCGATGTGGAAAATGGTGCCAGAAGGTGTTACATTATTTTTGTAATGGTGGAAAAATGCATTAAGCGTCAGTTACACTGAGTGTTTCATCTAATGCGGCCCTCGCAGGTGTTTTAAACTACATCGGTCAACGTATGATGTCTTGACTGTCCCCCGACCGTCGTCACATGTCGTCGTGACAGCTGTCGCTCGCTGAATGCGGCCGAGTACCGTGCTCTTTACACATTTAGAGCCCCAGCCCCAAGATCGCAGGAACGTTAACCAAAATTTTCAGTGTTAAATGATCTATCTATCTTTTATTTTCATACTAGCTGTGGCCGCGACTTCGTTCGCGTGGAATAGTGACTAATTTTCACTTTCCCCCCCCCCCCACATTTTCACTTGTTTCTTCGGTCCTAATAGTCGCAGCGTGATGTTATATAGCCTAAAACCTTTCTCGGTAAATGGTCTATCCAACACAAAAATAATTTTTCAATTCAAACCAGTACTTCCTGAGATTAGCGCGTTCAAACAAACAAACTAACTCTTCTGCTTTAATATTATTTTCAGATACATGAGCGGCGAGGAAACAGCCGACAAGATTATGAACAAGTTCCTGGCTAACTTTGAGGAAGAAGGCACTGTGGATGGACGGGTAATGTACCATTTAATATTTGCTATGAGTACGAACAAGTGATTCTTAGTGTACCCCGTTATCGAATATTTTTACATCCTTCCTTTCTTTCACATTTTATAGTAGTCCTCATAATCTTTCGCAAATAACGTCATTATTGATATCCAAATTATTAGGAAGACTATGATTGGCTAGCGGAACATAAAGCGTAGCAGGCGATGCCACCATAAGGACTATATTATAGTTTCAGCATGTGGAGAGAATGGATAAAACAATTGTGTGAAATAAATTTACAAGGGAAGTGTGTTATAGACCGCTGGCCCATTTAGTAAAAAATATGGGTCATCTGAACCACCAGGTGACTTATCTAGAACGATATAAGGGCATAAAATAATAAGATTCAGCACTATGCCGTCACTTGTATTATCGAACCGCGATTGGAAAGGGATCCGAGAGTACCGTTAGCACAATTGTACTTATTGAAAGATTAAATATAATTATAAACCAATATGTGATATCTTCATAAGTGCAGACCCTTATAGATAATAGAATTAATAGCTGAATATTGTTTGCATAATTAAACTCTATTCTCGGTAAATACTGAATTTTTTTAATAAAAAATTGTAATATCATATCTGACAAATCTGTCACTAACCACATTATTTCGCTTTATCAAATTGCCGTAGCTGTTCAAAAATAAATAAATAAAAAAATATTTAAAATACTTTTAAAATGCTCCAGGTTTAAGAAAGTAACTCTATTTGATCTGAAGTATTATCTCTTAATGCTATCGGAAATCAATAGAAAAACGCTAAATAATTTGATATTTTTTCCATGCTTTAGAAATTCAACCCGTGTGGTGCCGGGTTAGAATAGCACCTCCCCCTTTCTTCCCGTGGGTGTCGTAAGAGTCGACTCTGGGAAAGGGTTGGTGTATTGTGGGCGATGGGCTAGCAACCTGTCACCACAATATCACGTTTGACCATCTGGTTACCCTCAAGTTGCTAAACGTGGCACTGAATTTTTGAATTCATGTGCTCTGCCTACCCCTCTTGGGAATACAGGCGTGAGAATATGTATGTATGTATGTTAGAAATTCATTGTACCAAAATAACAATTTACTTTATCTGCATACTCTACCACTGACAATGTCATATCATGCATTTAGTTCAAAAATGACATATGTGCTCAATCCCTTTCTAATCGCGGTTTGATAATAAGTTGTAAGCTGTCCAACTGAGTGCAGTTGAGAATTCAAAAGTACAACCCTAGTTTATTTCCTCTTGTCGCATGATTTTTGTACGGGGTTGCGGAATAATGGATTAGAACTGGTATTGAAATAGTATGAAACTGGTGCCGTAATAAATCAAACGACCAAATTTACCCTGGGAATAGTCGGAAAATAAAAAGAATATCCGACTTTGTGGCTAATATTTATTTTCGGCACCAGTTTCATACTATTTCAATACCAGTTTCGGGGGGCACGGCCAAGTCGAGCGCAAAGCAAGCACTGCTGTACCATCCATCCTTTACTGGAACAATTTCGCGGCATTTTCAGGCCCCTATTTGAGAACCTCTGGATAATACCAGGACGCTGAAATTTTCGTCATCTAGTGAACTATAGCCACATACTTAAAATCCAAAATTTCAAGTCTGTAGGTAATTCAGTTCCGAAGTTAAGCGAAAGCAAAGTTTCGCATTTTCGACACTCACTCACTCATGATTAGGGATTGCAATCCAGCAGCGTTTTCAATCCAGCTGGATTCTTGCTGGATTGACCTGAATCCAGCTGGATCCAGCGCGGATCCAGCAAAGGTGTGGAACGAGGAAAAATACGTCTTTTTTTAAACTTATTTCCTTAATTTGTACTTCTTACAATAATCTATGATATCTTTCACTCGTTTGGTGAAATTTTATATGAATTGGTTTTAGTTTCTTAATCGTTAGAATCAACTTCAAATCAAATGAAATAACAAACACCTCATTTACCTAACGTTTTTTAAGAATGTTTTTAAGTAAGCAATATCTTATTAAATTCTACAAATACTTTCCAAATTAAGTACAAAAAGGACCGTAATAATAATACTAATTTAATTTCAAACTTATTTTTGGTATCAAAAGAAGCTAAGAAATATTTTTTTGCGCACTTGTTAATCGTTCATATTTGTTACGAAAATCTAAAGCTGATAATTAAGTAGGCAGTTGAAAATCTAACGATTAGAGACCGACTATTTATTTTTCTGAATCCTCTGGAAATAAAAAAAAATCCTCTAGAAAATAATCTACCTATTTATAATCTTGTCTCCCAACTTGATTCACACTGAACTGCATTTTTATGTAGCCGGCTGCTGATAATGCGCTTTCGGTTTCGGCCTCTAAACTAGTCGGTTTTAGTGTCATTAAATCCTCTTAAACGGCTTAAACCATATACAAGTATTCACCCCGCACTCCTTCGGTCTTATAAAGAATTATTTTGGAAATGGTAGCAACTCAAAACTAAACAATAGAAGTTGATACGTTTGCGGATCCGCATCGCTGGATCCAGCGCTGTATGCTGGATCCAGCATGCTTAAAAAGGTGCTGGATCCAGCTGGATTGCTGGATGCTGGATCCAGCAATTGCAATCCCTACTCATGATCATCAAAATAGAACTAGTACTTCCCGTAAACTCAGAGAGCTGAAATTTGGTACATGGTTAGGGATTAACGGCTAGAGAAAGGGAAAAATGTAAAAACTGGGATAATTGAATATCTGGAGTACGTGGTGAACCTGATTAGAAAACACTAGAGCCTAACCAAACTACTATAGAGATCGACATACCTCCTTTACAAAAAATATTTAACTTAGTGGGTCGCTTCATTTGATGTCATAAATCTGAGGTCTGAAGTATCTGATGAAGACCCTGAGCTGCTCTGGTACATAAAAAAAATCGACTGTAATTGCAAAAATCCAGCGTAGAGAGGCACATCTTCTAATTTAAGGACCGCGAATGGGCAATACGAAAAACTGTTCCTACTGTACAAGATCAAAACCGGAAAAAGAAACGAAAGATAATTTGCAAAAATAAGTACTTAAATGTGTAAAATAAGAAAATCTAACAAAATTCATGAATATGCTCACGTTTCTACAAAAAGAAGTGAAATCCCATCAAAAACATTCTGTAAAAAAACTACCCAAGTCTCGTTGAAGCTGCTTGTTTATCTCTAAAAAGTAATGAAATCTAGACATAGTTGTGCCAAGTCTAAGGTTCCTTTACTGCGATTTCTTTATTATTATAGTTAATGTTGTGTGACTTGGCCGTTGAACACTTTATACCAATTATCCATACCAGTATGGGCTATTATCTCGCGTAACAAACAAGGTAGTTGGAACATTACATGTTAACAAAATTTACTTGTACCCACTAACGTATAAAAAATGTTCAACGGCCAAGACACACAACATTAACAATAATAATAAAGAAATCGCAGTAAAGGAACCTTAGACTTGGCACAACTATGTCTAGATTTGATTACTTTTTAGAGATAAACAAGCAGCTTCAACGAGACTTGGGTAGTTTTTTTACAGAATGTTTTGATGGGATCCATTATTCCGCAACCCCGTACAAAAATCATGCGACAAGAGGAAATAATCGAGGGTTGTACTTTTGAATTCTCAACTGCACTCAGTTGGACAGCTTACAAGTGACGGCATAGTGCTGAATCTTATTATTTTATGCCCTTATATCGTTCTAGATAGGTCACCTGGTGGTTCAGATGACCCATATTTTTTACTACATAGGCCAGCGGTCTATTAGGGCTAGCCGATCGATGGCGTCCTCTATGAACGTATTCGAAACCGTCGAGCAATGTGTAACGAGATGATGAATCTGAATGAAGCGAGAGAAGTATGTAAAAATAGAAGCGACTGGCGCTCTGTTGCCTCGCAGGGTCGCAGGGAATAAGGTGTGATGTTTATGTCTGTAATATCTGCTACTGGCATATTTGTTGGCTCGTCTGCTACGCGAAGGTATCTACTAGGTCGAGGGTTTGCTGGTTCGAATGAACCTTTGTGTCAGGTTATTTAACTTACGGTCTTGATCGCAGGTAACGCTCGAGGAGTTCATGAACTACTACAGCGGCATCAGCGTGTCCATCGACAACGACTGCTACTTCGACCTCGTGATGCGCCAAGCTTACAAGCTGTAAGCTGGCTGCACCAACCGCTTGCCTAACGCCAACCGTTGGCCCAAATATTGGCCAAGCGTCACATCCACGTACACATTCAAAGCTTCTAAAACGCTCGATATTTGGTGCACTGAGGTCACTGGAGTTCGTTTGTATTATGTATTTCATTGTGAAAGTAATTCCTCAAATTAACATTGTACGAAATAATAATTGTTTTATTTTTAATTAAATGTTCTAATTGTCGTTTTTGTTTCTTTTGGGTTTCTGTGAGTGAATAATTAGGGGCCCCACCCAATAGTACATTGAGAAACGAGGGAGTAAAGTGGAAAATTGCAAACGAGTCTGTTAGAAGCCCGACGCCGCAGGCTTTTATGATTCGAGTTTGTAATTTACTTTACTGCCCGTGTTACACAATGATTTTCATCACATTTGCGAGGAAAAACAAAAAATTAAGGAAAATGCATGACGCCACGTCATCGCGCCGCGCCATTCCGCTTGCGCTGTCACTGCTGTCTGTGCGTTTAGGTCTATTGTCACTTTTTTTAAATCATATACCACAGACAAGAACTATGTTTCGTACAGAATGCGAATGGTCATACAGCCAGATTCTGCCAAAAAGGTTCAAACAAATTTACAAAAAATGCATATTAAAAAACGCGTTGACTTACATCCAAAGTATTAAATTAATACAGTTTCATAATGCATATCTATGCATATACATAAATTTTGCATTAAAAAAATATTTTTGCATTTGTAACCTCCTTAGTCTGAACTAACGTACCTATATGTACTAACTTTTGCAAATTTTAAAACTAAACTTTTCCTCCCTTGGGATGTAAAGAGGACTCCCGCGGTTACTATTTAGGCCTTTGTCCTAAAGGATATGCGCTTGTAATAACACCATTGACGAGCAAGTGTGATGAAAATGAAATTGCGTGGTTTCTAAACCTAGTGATAATTAAATATTCCGGAATTTGAACATGTTAGTGAGCAATTTACGGTTTTCTTCAATCTCGATAAAGATTTTGTACGAACACAATTCGTTATACGATTGTCATATTTCACTGAAATATGACAACCGTAAATGTAGTGAAAAGCGTTGCTAAACGTGTTCAAGAAAATGAAGCTACCTTCAGCTCTAGATCGTACACATGTGAAATCGAAATGGTTAATGATACAAAATACTATGTGTTTCTTACTCAGCTAAGTAAAGGAATGGGGTAACTAACCTGTTTTTTTAATAGTCTTATTAAAATTGAGATATCCATCCATTGGGGTCGTGATTTCGGTTCATCTTAGTACGATTATTCTACATTTTATAAGGCTAGTTTAATAATTACATTAATAATATTGTGCAGTGTTAACTGATTTTAGGTTAAATTTTATCTAAACTTAGTTCCATCGTTTCTTACTATATCCATGGAAGAAATGGAGAGGTGTTAATCCAAATCCGACACCACACGAATCTATGAACTGTCCATCTTGTACCTAATGATGTTCGATCTACCTAATGTCAAATCATCCATTCACTAAATTCCAAAATGAACTTACCGGAATGGATGATTTAATCAAAGCAAGTCTGGAAGCAATTTTAAACATTCAACTC
>BHDV01049562.1:78061-89284 GCA_005406045.1 Adoxophyes honmai | reverse complement strand
GTTTATTCTCACACAAGCACTAGAATCCTTATAAAGAGATTTTAGTGCCTGTATCAGACTACTGTTCACCCCATGCATGGCTAACTTGCTTCATTCACATTCATTAATCTCCTAATGCATGTTCGTCGGTTTCGGGTACTCTTGGCCTGACCTGTTTCTAAAACGTCCGCGATTTGGTCACGGATCGTCCGTCTAGCTCTAGGTCTTCCCCTCCCAATGCACCCATAAACATTTCGGACCCGTATAAACTAAGTAGTTTAGTAAATCTTTTTTCATCCATCCTCTATAAGACCAAACCAACTAAGCATACTTAATATATGTAGCTACTTTACATACATCACGCCTGTATTCTCAAATGGGGTAGGCAGAGTACACGATACTTGGTCAAAACCATGACTGTTTCACATTTCGTAGCCACTTTTAGTATAATTTTAGGTTCAAACAATTATGAAAGAGGTACAGTGACAGAGGTTGCTAGCCAGTTGCTTAAAGCCATCTTAAAGCACTACCTAAATTATTTCCTTAGAAATCGAGATTCTAAATTCGACACCATACGGGCAAGAAGTATTATATTATTATTAACTCTTTGACCGTTGAAAAAAATATTCTGACGTAACTTCAACCTGACATTCACTATTAACGTTTTTGATATTCGCGCTTTACATCCTTACTTTTCTGTATCCACACAATCCCCAACAGTTTTACTATAAACAAGGAAAAAACGATATAAACCGGCACAATGTGTACAACGATTCAATCATTGCTCACTGTAATATTGTGTTTGCTGCAGGCGGCGGTAAGAATAATTTTGACGCTCGTCCTCATGTTAGAAAATCTTCTTAGACTGTTCTTAGGGACCATTTACAGTCTGCTGTCGTTCATTGCCCAATTATTATCGCTCCTGCCTATCTGCTGCGTGTTTATTTTAACGTCGAAGTTAAAAGGTTTCATCTGCGGCGGGGGAGGGGGCGGCGGGGGCGGCGGAGTGCCCGGCGGCGGCAAAGGGGGCTGTGATTGCATCTTATCGCTCTTAATGACTATCGGTATCTTCCTCGTATTCAAAGAAATGGGTATACTTGATGCAATCCTGTTGAAGCTTGGATATATTCCCGGAAAGAAACCCGAAGAGTTGTATGAATCACCCGCGAGGAATCCCAGTAAATATAAGACTCCTGAGCGCGCCCAGTGGGCTGGCGCGTTAAGAAGTTTAAACACGACCGAAGATTACAGTAACGATAGCATCACTTACAACACGGAGACTATATTTTCCGCGGACAATTTAACAACTGTATACTACTATGTGGCTAGATGACAGTTTTTTATAGAGATATGGAAAGGCGAGATAGTTTTTCTATGTTTTGATTTAATTATTATTTTATAATACTTTACGAACAATCTATTTGTAACTTTACTATCTATTTACTTTTCATATTTACTGTTTATGGTGTATTTGTTGGCACTCAACGAGCCATCGTTATTTGTAATTTTATTTTTATTTGTAAAATAAGAGAATATACAGCACAAACTTTTTTTGCATTTTTATTTCGGCGTATTTAAAACGCGCAGTCGACGCGCAGACGACGCGCGTATACGCGATTCAAACGCGATTTGAACGCAACCTTCTAACCAGGGCCATAGCACACGGCGTATTTAAAACGCGCAGTCGACGCGCCGAAGACGCGCGTTCTTAATACGCGCGTCGTTCGCGCGTATAAAATACGCCGTGTGCTATGGCCCCAAGAAGACAACAGTAAAGGTCAAACCAGGTCAAAAAATCAGTCTTCTAAATTTTGTTAGTAGTGCAAACTCCATTTGATATAAGCTTCTTGTATGGCCCTAAGCACACGGGGTGATCGTGAAACGCGCCTATACTAAAACAAAGTAAACAATCTTGACATGTATTTTTATTGAAATACACAGTCTAAAAATGAAAATCGTTACACTATACAATTCAATTATGAAAGTAAATGTTTTTTTCATACCTAAATTGTAAAATGTAAAGATTTCGATTTATAAATTGTACATTTAAATAAAAAGACACGTCAAGATTGTTTATATTGTTTTAACTTCCTAAACAAATCTACTTATAGTTGCTTGTAGCCTTTGCGTTTTGATCAGAGATCCGCTCCTTTGTACGCGCTTCATGTGCGCCGCGCTTGTATCATCAATGCAGATGCAACAATCAGCGTCTACGTCTACGGCGCCGAAGACGTACGTTCTTAATACGCGCGTGTCGCCCGCGCGTGTAAAATACGCCGTGTGCTATGGGCCTTAGTTGTTTACATAAACTGTTTAATCAATCCTCTTTCATCGATTTACCGATGCTATGATTTTTTTTTTCGTTCATGAGTAGTTTGACATTTACAATTAATGTTTTTGACTTCGGCGTTTTACAATTTTACAACTTTATTTTACTATACAGGGTGTCCCAAAGTTATGGGACATGAAGGGGAAGTACCTTAAATATCGTAGATAGTGTATTTTGCTCAAAGAAGACTTTATCTTATTTTCAAAAGTTAGTAATTCTGCATTCATAGATTTTCTAAAAATTACTTGCTTCGTCTGGGAATCGAACCGACTAAAATGTAAAAAAAAAAATCATCCTGTTTTTATGATGCCAATCGAAAGAATAGCTAAAAAATAATAACTCTGCTAAAGTAACATAGTATTTTAAACGAAAGGAACAACGTGAAATTAATCACTTTAATCAAATTAAAAACATACATGAAACTGTCGTAGTCAATTAATTGGGTACTTTTGTGTAAATTAAATTAATTAAATGCTTAAAATGTGATCCCTCTTGTCTTACACAAATCGCCAATCTTTTAATGAGTCTGCTGCCTGTTGATCTTCGGACCTTACCCCATTAGATTTTTTCTTTTGGGGATACGTAAAAGATATGCTATACAAAAAGCAATACAAAAACGTGGGTGAGTTACAAACAGAATTGTGCCATATCACATCGAGTGTTCACCATAAAATTTTTAGAAAATCAACAGGCAGTGGACTCATTAAAAGATTGGCGATTTGCATCAGATAAGAGGGATCACATTTTGAGCATTTAATTAATTTAATTTACAGAAAAATACCCAATTAATTGACTACGACAGTTTCATGTGTGTTTTTAATTTGATTAAAGTGATTGATTTCACGTTGTTCCTTTCTTTTAAAATACTATGTTACTTTAGCAGAGTTATTATTTTTTAGCTATTCTTTCGATTGGCATCATAAAAACAGGATGATTTTTTTTTTGAGATTTTAGTCGGTTCGATTCCCAGACGAAGCAAGTAATTTTTAGAAAATCTATGAATGCAGAATTACTAACTTTGGAAAATAAGATAAAGTCTTCTTTGAGCAAAATACACTATCTACGATATTTAAGGTACTTCCCCTTCATGTCCCATAACTTTGGGACACCCTGTATACCTATTTTATATTTTATACTACATCACTTTATAAAGTGATAGTTTTTTATACATAAATAAGTACTACTTAACAGCAAAATGTGTAAAACCATCCAGTCATTCGGGCAAACGCTCATTTGCTTGTGCCAAATGGTGATAAGAATCATCATGACTGCCCTTCTAACGTTTGAAAACATGCTTCGGCTGACATTGCAGACTATCTACAATTTATTCTCGTTCGTCGCCCAGACTATATCGCTTCTGCCAATGTGCTGTGTTTTCATAATAACAACAAAATTGAGGGGCATGATGTGCGGAGGAGGAGGCAACTCCATAGCTGGTCAGAGCAGAAGTAGCACATGTGACTGCTTCGTGTCAACTCTGATGTTGATCGGTATATTCGTAGTGTTCAAATATATAGGCGTTCTTGATGTAATTATGAGGAAATTTGGCTACCTCTCGGAAGAAAAAGTCAATGAAGAAATCTTTAATATTAGGAATCCTAAGGAATACTCGACGATCCCACCGCACTTGAGGAGCTTGATGAACCTAAGTGATGAATTTAATTTCAGTGAAACCACCACATTTGTTACGGATGTGACTAACTTTACAAATATATTTTACTACATAGCGAGATAGGTAATGTAACCGTTTTTGGGTAGATAACTTCTTGATCACCATGATTATGCTATGATGTGGCTGTGACATTATTGTGGATGAGCTACTTATAAATAAGTTTACTACGGTTCCTTGCCATTTCTTCTGTGTGGAAGTGGTTTCATCAAGGAGAACGCGTCTGTTCTGGACGGGATGGAGCATCTTCATCAGTGTGACGAGAACTTTCCACTTCACAACCTACAAGAAGGTTAAGGGGAAAATGAATATTAGGTATTCATCCTAGGTGATCAGAATTTACTCTGTACAATCCTGTGAATACCTACACTGTGATTTCTCAAAAAAATACTCCAAAGAATATGCTAACCAATAAATAGCCCTCTTACCAAATATCAGTTGGATAACAGTTTTATCTTGTAAATGAAGCAAAGAGAGAGTTATCCTCACAGTTGCTGTATTATTTTATTATTTATTAATTTTGGAAACATATTTTATAGATGATTTTATTTTGAAAATCTTTTCCCGCTTTATAGTTAGTTTACTTTTGTATTTTACTATTTTTAAAAGCTTTTATAACTAATTTACCTACATTTTTATTTTACTGTTTACGTGTTTTTTTAAGTCTTTATTTTGCTTAATAATAAAATGTTTTACTAAATAAAATATGAGCTATAAAAATTATTTCGGTGACTCCATTAGGTATACCTACATTCGTTAGTACCTACGGGTTAAAATTAATAAAGCTAAGTAGGTAAATATATTTTTACTTTGGCACCATGGATTTTCTTGGAACTAATTATTAGGTACTTAAGAAGGGTAAAAGCGCCCGCATGAATATAATATTTCAGGTAAACGTCTCTGGTGCTCGACACTGACAGAGTACTTGGTACTTGCAACCTTGTGCCATAGTAAGACAGGTGACAGTTGGGTGTCATCTATTGAGCGGTGAGGCGTCGAGCATTGGTACTTTTACCTTAAGTATAATATGTATTATATTGACCTCTCCATTTCTTCCGTGGATGTCGTAAGAGGCGACTAAGGACATAGGCTAAGGCAGTGATTCCCAAAGTGGTCCAGGTGGACCCCCAGGGGTCCACGGGAGATTCCACGGGGGTCCACGCTGGTGCTGGGAAAAATTGGCATACTTAGGACTTTGGTACAAATGTAGCAGCAGGGGGTCCACCGAACCCAGTAAAAGTTTGGAAGGGGTCTATGAGTAAAAAAAGTTTGGGAACCTCTGGGCTAAGGTATTATACTTTAGGCGACAGGCTAGCAACCTGTCACTATTGTACCGGCCACAAACCGTGAAATAGTCGTCGTTTTGTCTATGTAGCGTTTTGTATGCTCTGCCTACCCCATTTGGAAATACAGGGTGCCGTGACAAGCCTTTTATACGCCCGGCGCGAGCATTCAAAACTGCGCCCTTGAAGATACTGGTCTGGTTATTTCTGCGCCCCTCCAGGGTCTGCGTCCTGTGCCTGGGCACCGCTGGCACCGCCCTAGTTACGGCATTTTATACAGGCGTGATTGTATGTATGTATGTACGTAATTAATTACATCTTTTCATTGCGGCCAAGTCCCAGATGCGCTTCAGCTGTAACAACTGGGTTCCGATTTGTCTTGTCATTTGTCTTTGCTTAGTCTGTAAGAGGAAACAGTAGGTACAGACCTATTCTTTTTCACTTGGTCATTTTTAATTTCCAACACAAATCGTGAATACAGATGTAGTGAGAAACTATTTTCCTTCGGTAAAACTCGGATCTTTATCGGAATACGATGACATCCGAACTGTCAATGAATGATCGTATTAAATCAGTGACATTCTCATATCCATTAATTTGGAACTTTATTGTTTAGTGTCAAATGTCAAAATGAATAATGTGATTGTATAATATAGAGATGTTACAACTACTTCCTGTAACTTTGAAAATATCAACTCAGTTTTATTGTCACTAGTAAATCAAACATTATCTCCACTTTAAAACATTAATTAAAAGGACAACCGTTTTCGAGGTTTTAGCATGGCTATACAACGTTTTTATAAGTACATACATACATATTCTCACGCCTGTTTTCCCATGAGGGGTAGGCAGAGCACATGAATTCAAAAAATCCAGTGCCACGTTTAGCTAATTCAGGGTAACCAGATGGTTAAACGTGATATTGCAGTGACAGGTTGCTAGCCTATCGCCCACAATACACTAACCCTTTCCCAGAGTCGACTCTTTTATAAGTAATTTGAAAATAATGATACTATAGCGAATATTTGGACTGCGTATTATCCACTCTATATATATATATATTGGTCCGCTGATGCGACTTACCCCTACGGCTTTAAGATGGGTACTGAAGCTATTTGAGAGAGTAAGAGAGAGTACGATAAATACGAACTTTTCCGAAAAATTACGAAGGAAAATAGTTTCTCACTACATCTGTACGCATTTTATAAGACATTCTTACAATTAAACGCCTTCAAGGTAATAAAACAATTACTTTTACATTATATTTTTGGCACATTTACTGCTTCTTTGTAGTCGACTGTACGTACCTATAGATACGCAGAAAACTGCTTGAAACTTCTTTTTGCGCCAACGCCAATCCAAGCTGGTCGAAAAAAATCCCGTCTCAAGAAAATGAAATCGAACTGACATGTAATAGAATGTAACCCACTGACATTTACAATCTTCCTTTTCGATGGTTAAGTTTTACAATTTTATTTTACATTATTTTACTCTATTTTTATATACTATCACTAAAATCACTAATTGAGTGATAGTGTTTATTTTTGTATAAAAAGCGACGTAAAGAAGCGAAGATGTGTCAGACACTCCAATCTTTTGGCACGACAGTCGTCTGCCTCCTCCAAATGATAATCCGGATAATGATGACGACTCTCCTCATGATAGAAAACCTCATACGATTGGTTCTGCAGACCATTTACAACCTGCTGTCGTTCCTATTCCAACTGTGCTCGCTGATACCGATATGCCTGGTGTTCGCTTTGACTACGAGGATGAAGTTCCTATTCTGCAGCGGCGGCGGCGGTGGCTGTTCGCAAACCCGAGGCGGTGGATCCTGCGATTGCATCATATCAGCTTTTGCTATCATCCTGATCATCTACATATTCAAAGTCACAGGAGTTCTGGACAAGATATTGAACAAACTGGGATACCAGCCAAAGGAACCGAAGGCGCTTCGTCGTAGAAATGAGGGCTTTGAGCACTTGATCGATAATGGCACGGAGGATAGTTACCCCACTGAAAGACCTCAGGACTCGGACGCCAAAGGCCTTAAGATTGAAGATTACGAAGACACGACTGCTGGGCCGACTACAGTTACAGGAGCCAGTGCCAGCTCTACATTGGCGGCGAATTTGACGACAGTCTATTATTATTTAGTCTGATGAAATGAAACGATTGATTGATGATGGATTGGATCTGGAAGTTGGAGACACATGGCTCTAATATAATACTGTGGTAAAAACAGTTGTTTCATTAGATACACACATAGATTCACGCCCATGTTCCCAAAAGGGGTAGGTAGAGCACGCGAAACGTGACAGACAAAACCATGATTATGACTATTTAGCGCTTCGCAGCCACCTATAGCCTAATGGGTTTGAAAACAGATGGAAGAGGTAGGTAGTACAATAGTGGCAGGTTGGTAGCCTGACGCCTAAAGCATACCTAAAACTATTATTTCCTTAGTCGCCTCTTACGACAACCACGGGAAAAATGGAGAGGTGTTATTCTAGACCGAACATCACACAGGCAAGCTTTTATTAAGCTTGGTTAATTTCTTATAATAGCAGGCTTAGCACGTACACGCGCTGGTCATTCTGGCATTTTTCTGACGTCTCAATTACAGTGACAGGTGGTGCAGTCATAAAGCCAAGGATGCACTAGGAGACAAATGTCCCAAGACATGTCAAGCGAAGCCCGCCGATTTCGCCTGACTTATTGTGTTGTATTGACACGTGTCGTGCGATCGATGCTGCCAGACATGTCGAGCGAAGTCCGGCGACGTCGCGCTACATCAAACGACGTTGCTGGGCACACGTGTCGTCGGACTTTTGTCCCCTAGTGTATCCTTTTCTTTATCTCGCTTTTGTCCATTTGCGCTTTGTTGTACTATAAATGAGGCTAGTGTCTGGTTTAGAAGTGCATCTAAAATCAAATTAGGAAATAACGAAAACATATTTATTCGTATGAACACCGTTACACGGTCTTATTTTATTAGCTATGTAGCGCCCCAGCACCACACACGTCGAATGGCCGAACTAAACGGTTCTACATCGCGCTAACGAAGTTTCGACGGACGATTGCATAAATACAACTTCCAACCCAACTTCCTCTCTGTGGACTTCGGTCCCCAGGCATAACGTCTGCCTGGAGAGAGATCTCTCTATTGGAGTCTTTCCCACAGCTACATGTTGTGTATTCAACCTGCGCAGGAAATTCCACCACATCTCAATTTTTTTCCGTCGATGTCGTAAGAGGTGACTAAGTATAGGTAAAGTACGCTATGTGCGACAGACTTGTCTTTGTTACATACAGAGTGACCGAATATTGACTGGCCGTGAATATTTTAACCAGTGGTCGAGTAAACGTGTCTAAAGCCCGTCACACATTAAGCAGATACGGTAAGATATCTGTTACAGAACATACTTATATCTTATATCTGTCAATATCGCTCCCTATACAATTAAATGAGCTAACACCAAGGCTAACACACACTGCGCAGATTTACCGTCAGGTATCTTTTGACACCGACATATGGAAAAATGGCATTTATACGCGGATAAAATATTATCGTATCGTATATGCGTAGTCTGTGACGGGCTTTAAAACCTCTGTGATGCTTTTTCCCAGAAGTTTCATGTATTTTTTCTAGAAATTCAAAAAATATTGCCCAACATTTTGTACACCGGCTATAAGCTTATAAGTCAACCGCGTAGCATCGCAATATCGAACGATTGTAGGTGCGTACATGCCTTCGGGATTCGGGACGTAAGGTAAGAAAGACAGGGCGCAATGACCTGAAAAGCGATGAAAATCTCAGGATTTTTTTACAGGGATTTTCAGACTCGTACACCCGACCACTGGTTAAAAGATTAACGGTCAAATTCCGGCCACCCAAGTGTAAGTTCAATATGTGTGTTTAAAATAATAAACCGGCCAAGTGCGAGCCGGACTCGCGCACGAAGGGTTCCGTACCAAAAACTGCAAAAAATCAGAATTTTTGTATGGGAGCCCCCCTTAAATAATAATTTTATTTTAATTTTATTATTTATTTTTAAATTAAATATTTAATTAAAGATAAAATAAATTTATTTCATAATCATTGTTAGTTACAAAATGTCACTTAATCCTATGTTAGTTATACAATCCTACACACTTAATTTGTCAAAAACTTAAAACTAAATATCTCCGCCCTGATCCGTGCCTGGCCCAAAGGTGCCCATTACGCTGGCTGCATTGCCGCGCTGGACTGCAATGGACACCTGCTGGACCAGCCACGAAATTTAAAATTTAATTAAATATTCTGTGATCATTTCAAGAATTTAGCTGTTACAGTTATTTAAATAGACCCAAAACTGCAAAAAAAACACGTTTTTTTCTATGGGAGCCCACCTTAATTATTATTATTATTTTGATTTTAGTATTTGTTGTTATAGCGGCAACAGAAATACATCATCTGTGAAAATTTCAACTCTCTAGCTCTCACGATTCGTGAGATACAGCCTGGTGACAGACGGACAGACGGACGGACGGACAGACAGACAGACAGCGAAGTCTCAGTAATAGGGTCCCGTTTTTACCCTTTGGGTACGGAACCCTAAAAAGCAAAGTTAAGCAGTTTTAAACCAGATATGTAACTTGCATTGCGTTGTGCTTCAAGGATAGAGGATAATTTAGTATTTGAACCAATAATATTCACAGGAAAATGCCTGAACGCGATAAAAACACATTGTTTTTCATTATGTGTATTGAACTATACCCGCGAGGATGTCTTCCCCACTGATTATGAAATTGCTAACATTTTCCACCTTCGGTAAGTACTTATTTTTTTGCATGTTTTTTTTTTCGAGTACAGTCGGGGGCATAAACATCTATACAGCCACAGGGAGAAAATATACATCGACCTTATGGTTAGTACCATGAAGATGTACTTATACGTCGATGTTTTTGACGACTTGAACATATTTTCTAGGTAAATGAATATATGTACTTACTTAACGTAAATCGAAAAACAAAACCAATCGACATTGTCAAATGTTACAACATTTTTGTAAATGTTAGGCCGTGGTCGCCTTCATCCGTCGCCCGCGTCCGACAACGGCCCGCCGGTCGCCGCCCGCGGCGTCTGAATGGTATGTTCGGGAATGCTCGGGAGTGGTCGTTTTCCGTTCCGTTTACTACTATTATTCAGACGCCGCGGGCGGCGGGCCGTTGTCGGCCGCGGGCGGCGGGTGAGGGCGATCACGGCCTTAAACATTGGTAAATGTTACAACGTTGGCAAATGTTACAATTTCAATTTACAATGTTCTCAATTAAAATGATCCAGTGTTATTTTTTGTTTGTTTTTACAGCCTTGGCGATGGCGCAGAAGGTATGCAAACAAATTATTTATTTTTAAGATTAGCGGATTTTGCATAGTCGCATTAAATTAGGAATGTAAAGCCTGACAACTTTCTATTTGGCCCTCGCCATGTTGCGTATTTTATATTACAAAGCTCTGATTCTCTGTAAACAATGTTTTGGTATTATTCAAATATCAACACAAACCCAATACACACCATGGTGACTATAGATGACGTATGCAATAGAATCAGAGCTTTGTAAAATAAAATACGCAACATGGCGAGGGCCAAATAGAAAGTTGTCAGGCTTTAATGCTACTAAAATAGAAGGTGTCGTATTTAATGTAGCAACACATACATTACGTGATTTTTGACTTTGTCGGGTTGACTTTTGACAGCTCCCGTTTGTTCTTGTTTACCTTTTTTTAATTACCTAAAAGTCTCTACTATAGATGTAGGCTTTCAGAAAATTGCTAATTTGAAATCGGTTTATTATTTGTTAAAATTATTCTATTTTGCTTTACAGCCTACGGAGTCTCTAATGGACACCCCAGCTGTATTAGAGTAAGTATTTTTAATACCAACACAATCATGGGCGTAGCCAGGGAGGGGGGGTTTTGG